>JAHDVF020001178.1:137665-280048 GCA_022606425.2 Lepidostoma basale
ATAAACGCACTGCAAAAGGAATCGTTTATAATGGAAGGTTTAATATGAAGGTTTGTACATGGAAATAATGTTGAAGAAAGTATACTTAACGATGCGAATGAAGCACGAAACAGTACGTGTCCGAGGAAAACATGGCATGATTTAGACTATTTAATTTTAAAAAATTGACGAGCGTGCACGACACGATGTATGAATGTTGATGTGACAAGATAAGTATGTCAAGATTGACCAATATGGCACCATATACATTCTGCTTACCCTAAATTATATAAGAATTTAGGGTAAGTAGAATGTATATGATTTTTAATACTTTATTTTTTTATAATAATAATATTGATTATAACTTACTTACTTACAAACTAATAAATAATATTAAATAATAATAATACAAGATGGTAATATAAAAAATATAAAAATTGTAATTTAGATAAAACATACATTTGGGAATGGGTACCATTGAATTACAATAATTCCATTCCCAATCAAATGCAAATTAATCATTTATTAATTTCTATATAAATAATGTCTTTTCAAATTCATGTTTTTTCTAAATTATATAAATACATATATGTTTTTTTATATATTATCATCATGTATTATTATTATTTAAATTATTTATTAGTTCTTACTGTAAAAAATATATATATTAGTACTTATAACAAATAACCCAGGTTAATATTTAAATTTGAATTATTGTATCGAATTTTAAATGCGTTTTTATATTAGTCTTTCGTTGTTTAGTTTTTATTATATTATTACACATGAAGAAGGAGGTATCCTCCGAAATATGTATTACTGTGGAATTCAACAGTTTTAATGCCTTAGCGTTCAACAAATCAAATAAATTATTTAAGACAATAACAAAAGATAAGAAAAAATTTACTGAAGAAGTTAAAACCCTTGCCAAAGAAAAAAGACAAAGCTACTTAATATATAAGAGCAACCCCACACCAGAAGAATACCGCAAATATAAGAATACAAGAAACAGAGTCAACGCGGAAATCAAGAAAATAAAAACAGAATATTGGGCCAAATTCTCAAAAGATATGGAATATGACCTTCATGGTGCCCAAAGAAAAGTGTGGAAACTACTTAAAAACCAAAGAAAGCCTATCAATGAACACACTCAGACAACAAAAATTCCAATTGATGAATGGGAAAGGTACTTCAAACAACTCTATTCTATGGACCCGGGGCACGGATACCCGACAATTGAAGCTACTGTAGAAGAAACATTCAGTGAAATAGAGACACTGACACATATTAAGAAGCTGAAAAATAGGAAGGCTCCCGGAATCGATAACATCCCCAATGAATTAATTAAATACTCTGGCGTAGAATGTATAAAAGAGATCCAAAACATATTTAACAGGATATTGGCCGCTGGAACTATACCACAGGAATGGAGAATAAGTATAACAACACCTGTATTTAAGAAAGGACAAAAGAAAAACCTAGAGAATCTCCTTATTATGCACAATGCTTAAGCTATTTACAAGTATTCTGAAAACGAAACTTGAGCAAAAGATAACGAATAGGGAAGAACAGCAGGGTTTTCGACGAAATCGCTCCACAACAGATGCAATCTTCATTCTGAGGCAACTGAAAGAGAAAGCAATTGAATATAATAAAGTAGCCTATATATGTTTTGTCGATCTGACTAAGGCATTTGACAGAGTGTTGTTAAGAGATATTGTAAGAAAATTACAGGAAGGAGGAATATCCAATACATTGATAAAGACTGTCCAAGATCTATATACCAATTGCAAAACGAAAATTAAGGTTGACAATGAACTGTCTAGGGAAATTCCTACAAGCAATGGTATAAGACAGGAATATAGTTTGAGCCCCTTTCTGTTCAATCTTATTATGGACGAAATTATAGAAGAGGTAGCTGGCCTGGGACTAGGTTATAAAATGGGCAGTAAAACTGTGAATGTCATTTGCTATGCGGACGATGCTGCATTAATAGCAGAGTCTGAAGATGACCTGCAAAGAATGTTGTACAAATTCCACACAGTATCCCAAAGGCTAAATATGGCTATATCAGTCAACAAAACAAAAAGTCTCACTATATCTAGGCAACCTGCAAGATGTAAACTGACTGTTGATGATATACCTGTGGAGCAAGTGATGAGTTTCAGGTATTTGGGAGTGGAGATCTGCAGCCAAAGTGACCTTTATACCGAAGTACGTGAACAAGTCAGTAAAGCCTCTGCCGTGTCAGGATGCCTGAAGAATCTGGTCTGGAAAAACAAGCACATGCGTATCGACAGCAAGATCAGAATATACAAAACATGCGTGCGACCCATCATGACGTACGCTGTAGAGACGCGGACTGACACTGTGCGAACCAAGGGACTACTTAGAACATCGGAGATGAAGGTCCTAAGATCAATTACTGGAAAAACCCTCCGAGATCGTGTCCGCAACGCAGACATAAGGAAAACCTGCGAAATAGGGATATCGTTCAGTGGAGTAGATCCAGAAGAAGATACTGGAGGGACCATGTAGCCCGAATGGATGGTGACAGACTCGCGTATACAGCCGCCTATGAAATCCCTTCCGGACACTGCCCACCTGGAAGACCGCCTAAGAGATGGAGGGACAGCTGGATCTCATCATCCGACGAGATATGATTTCTGTGTCACAGATCGTCAGATCTATCAAAAGAAGAAGAAGAAGAAGAAGATATTGTGTGTATTAACGTTATCGTATCGCTTGTTGCGGAAAATTCACAAAACAAAGCATTTCAAAGTAAATGAAGTACAGGGAATGAATAAATAAAAGTCAGAAACCTTTTTTTAACACAGGGCCTTTAAAACACAAACAAAATAATGGGAAAGACCATTTATCAAGCAATTGTTTTGCGATTTCATCTCGTTAAGGAGCCGCTATTTTTCACTTTGGGTTTTTCACAACGCGATCTTATCTCCCAGTAAATCAGGATGCTTTTTTACAGTTCTAAACAAAAGCCTTTGCACTCTTTTTTAATTTTTTGGGTTAAGTTAACAATGCCTGTTATGCTGATCAAAGCGTTCTTTGTTGAAAGGTCGATTGTGTTCAAAGATTGCGCGTTAGTAAAATATTAATATTTTTAACTTTTATAATGTCGGGTTATGATAGAACATTTAGGGATTGCACTGGTTTCATCCTGGTCAGGGCACTAAAATGAATGGTGGGGCTTCCTCCAGCCATCCCCTTCTTCATCCACCTGTACAGAGCTTTCTGGTATTTTACCTTACGCGAGTTAGCCTTCGTAATCATCCTTAAATAATATTATATGATCCTTCGTTATGACTTTATATAATCCAAGTTCTTTTGTTGGCGAATACTGATAATCTCATTCTAAAACTTCCTTTCTTAACTTAAAAACTAATATTCGTAGACACAAATAATCCAAATAACCAAAACGTATCTAAAGTTTTCAAAATAAAAATTCAAATACTATTACTCGAAAATGTGTAAACTCTGGAAATAAACATTCACATAAAATGTGACAAACACAAACGGGCTAGCTGAAAATAAATCACAGTTATTTAATTCAGTACGTAATGGAATTATACTGCAGCGAAGAACAGCTTCCTGAAACGTATAATTACAAAACAATTCAGTGTCTATTATAATATAATTTATATATTGGGATCTGAAGGAATGCGCGTGGAATCAGTCCTTACGTCTGACTGGTGTTTTTTCCTCACTGCGCCACGGCATGGTCACCAGGTTTAGCTGGTCTCCAGCCTCCTCCTTTTTATCTAGTGAGCCGGGGTCCAAACCCACCATCACCTATCAGGGGTTTTCCAAAGATGGTCCACCTCCACCTTGTCTTCCGTAGTCGTCAGCCAACCTGAATTAGCTAACTCCTTGTGTGCGGAATTCGAGAAGCGATTAAATCTAGGCGTAGCCAGCGCCAAGTTCGACTATCTATCACCAGACTTCACAGCATTCTGCTGGGCGAGAAAGAGCCGAAGGCTCAAATCTGTTAATAGCCTTTGGCAAGGCAAGATAAGAGTAAACTTCCCGAACCTCCTGCATTTCATTTCAATTCACTGCTATCACCGATATGTAGCTTAATGTCATATAGACGAAGTTCGAATTGTATTAGTTAGTGAGCTACACTTCTCTAATTAGTGATCAATAATCGTTATTATTAGTAAGTCATATACTAAATCGGATCTTCTGAGTTGCCTGCTGTGTTAAAATTTTATGTGCATCTTTTGTGCGATAAGGACAGGTGGTCAATATAAGAAATATGTGTATATTTAGGTTCTCATGTAAATCATGAGTTGTGTGAGGTGTGTGAGTTGTGTGGACAAAAGCGGCCCTGGGCTAATCAGCGATGCGCGCGATTGCTCGACTCGGATATCCAACGGAGCCGCAGCCGGTATCGGGCATCGGAACACACCTCTCTACGCATGTTTAATGCAGAGCTCGGGGCTCGGATGCCCTCCCTCCTACAAAATCAATAAGACAAAGGCCGAAGGATTTATATGACTGGATACTGTTACGGTAAAAGAGACTGGACCGACATCAGGAGAGAGTTATTTATGCAATATTCCTTACATCTAACATGAGCTTGCCGTTATTGGACTCGAGCTATCCCCGAGCCACTGACTTCGCTAAACGCAATATGGTAGAATACGGTTCATAATAAATATAAAGTATGATTATATATTACAAAAGAATGTGGTCTACGGATATTGAGTATTGTTCTTGCTGAATTTTGAAAATGATTTCAATGAATAGATGAACAAACCGATCGAAAATAGAGATCAAATGAGAAAAACTCTCCATACGACTTTTATCTAATAATTTTACCCTAAGCCCTCGTGTTTGGTTCTGATAATATAAATTATGTTATATGTATAACTACGTGTTACGAGAACGCGTTTTAAAAATAAAATGTGGTGAAGGTACCTATTAAGTATAATGACTTGATCCCGGAATTGAATCCACGCAAATCAATTCTAGTTCCAATCAGAGCCCCCTGTAAGCCGGAGGAGTAGGTGCCGCTGGGAGGTATATTCCTCTATTCTGGTGGAGCCAGACCCACCTGCAGCACGTCTGCCTCCGTTAATCGGCTGGGCGAGTGAGCCGAATACCGAATATGGAGCTCCGTACAATCATGTAGAATGTAGAGACCCGAGCTCCTTTGAACTCCTGTTTATGACGGTCTTAAATTATACGACTGTTGGTGCGAACTGCAGTATGTTAGTACGACTTTTGATATAATTATGCTAGGAAATATACACATCTCTGCAGAATATGGTGGGACGGGGAGTTCAGAATACTACCGGATTTTTAAATAAAATAAAAGTATTCATTCGTTTAAATTTACAAGTAGAGATTCATATTATTTAATCACGTATAAAGAAAAAAATTAACATGTTTCCACAATAAATTGACGTCGCAATATCATATTATATAAGGTACCCACATATTTGGTAAGTTTGTAAAGTAATCGGACAGCATACGTCATACTAAATTAAGATTATCATTGTCACGCATAACGATTTCAATATGTATTAATAATATGAAAACTCATAAAAAAAAAGTTCATTGTAAATAATGAAAATAATTTTTAAACATTTTTATTTTATAATATTTTCATTATTTAAACCATTCTTTATTATTACCATTATTATTAATTTAATTCCATTTTCTTTTATAATAAATGTTTATAAATTCATATGTACATAAATGAAGAAGAATGACACGATCCAAAGCATGTGTATTTCAAATCCTTAAATGTGTTGTTTTGTTACATTTCTTTTAATATCCCATGTGTATTTTTACTAATCTGTTCTTCAAATATTGTGGTAGGTAAACATTTAATCAACCGGAATATTATGAGCATCCTTCTCACTCACTTCTACTTTGTGTTCGTGCCTACTCACGTTTTGACTGATACTATGTTTATATTACTCGCAATAATTACTAGGGTCATCTCAGAGGATACTGTCTCTACCGGAATCTTAAGCAACCTACAGAATAGTACAAATAACTGAGAACCATACGCGACGCGTTATCCAATTCAAATATGAGGGGTTTTTGAAGAAAATTATAATCTTTCAGTTCATTTGGCTTTCTGGTTGGTTGGTTAAGGAGGTTGGTTAATTGGTCAAGGAGTTAAAAATATTTTTTTCTAAGGCTTATAAATATAAGTATGTACGAGTACATAGCGTGTTTTCTGTTTGCATCGTGATATGTATTTAAATTTAAAGATATATTCAAGCGATCTATGTACCTGAGTAAAAATTAATTTATTATTTTCTAATATTCACCAATAATAAGCAATTTTATTTATATTAAAAGTAAAAAGAATCTGGACGATATCCAAATGTTTGCAGTTGAACATGTCATCAAACTCTAAAAACATGATCCCTCATGACGTGTCACGGTCCACAGATAATAACCGATTTTTTCCATCATATATTATATATCAGCAGATTTTTTAAGAACCATTGTTGAAAATTGACTATTTTCTATTCACTCTGGTATCACGCCATTTTTTCGTAGACACTCAATTGACATAACATTTGTTTTATACATAAAACCTTTTTTAATACAATTTATGTTTTTTTCCAGGCTTCTATGCTAGCCCCAATATTTGGTTTTAAAAGGTGTCACCATTCATATCGTTTTACTAAACGAAATCAACAAATAAGGGTTGAAGGTGAAAGGTTGGCATATTATATTCAAAGGGTTAACTACCCCTCAGCGTGGGAAAAGAACTAGGCCTGGCCGTAGCCGCAACATTGTGCGCCCTTTGGGCTGGTCAGGTGTTGAGCCGCATATACATTTATTCCATCACTTCAGGGACAATAGGCGGAACCCTTCACCCGTAAAATATTCCACTTTATTTCTTCGTTGAATTTCTCACTTTGTTGACGAATTTTCAAATACCTATTATAATAAACAAAGTACAAGGGCCTGCGAAAATTACCAAAATATTCCTAGATATTTCTAGTTAACTTTCAATAGCTTATTGTTTTAAATATCTGTTTTTTCTGTATACCAATTTTTTTTTCATGCATATTTTTTTCACAACACGAGTTTACAATTTTTGAAATACCCAAAATAATAATTGTGTTCAATTTAATATAACTGATACGAATTCCGATTGAAATAAACATAAACACTTTTTTTTAAATAATTAAATTTTACGACAGTCTTTACAGTACCATTTTTATTTAATTTAAAGTATTGGTATTTTTTTATTATACTTAAGAAAGTTCTCAGAACGAATAAAGCAGATGGTTTACGGACACATTAACATACTACTTACAATTGACCGTGAGAGAAACATTCATTTTCTAGATTCAGGCTACAAACACCCAAGGATTGGCCTTGTGATTTGTTGATCGTTATGGCAATAACACATAGCTCCACAGAGTCGATAATTTGAGGCAAGCGTTTACTTCATCCGCAGCGGTCGATCTTGGAATGACTGGCAGTGTTTGGCAAAATCGCCAGATAGTAGAATCATTGCTTCTCCAAAACATATACAACAGTGGGATGACGTTAATGAATGGGGATTGAGAATATATACCAAATCGCCTCTTGCAGCTCACACAACCTACTTGATAGTGCGTGATTGCATCGACGGTATTGGAAGTTTGAACATCAAAAACCGCCAAATCGCTGCATTTGGTGACATATTTGATGGACTTCACTGAATTGGAAAACTCCACGTTGCAACGCGCTTTGAATGTTTTGGAAAGAAGTAGCGAATACGGAACAATCTAAGTCATTGTGATAGTTCAACCGTTATCATCGGGTGATCGACACCGTCACATTGGATAACCATCGTTGCCAGTGATAGTCTCTGCCATCAAATTTGGTGGATAACGCTTGGAACACTTGCCGTGGACCATGCAAGGTGATTAGAGGTTAATAGCGGCACACGGTCCGTGAATCATATTCGTAATTACAACATCAAGCAGGTCTGTATCGATTTCAGGATCAGGAATCTTGGTATATAATATGATGTCATGAGATGACGTTTTACACGAATTTATATTTTTTGTGATTTTTTCACTTTTCTTTTCACTTCAAAACTTCTCGAGGCCGAGACAAACAAAAAAAAATCAGTCAATCGGTTCTAGAGATATAATCAAAAAAGCCGTTCCATATAAAATGTTGGACGTCTCCCTGCCCGTTTTACCGACGATCTGAAGGGGATTGCTGGACTTGGATGGATGGGAGCGGCAATGGATAGGAGGCGGTGGCGTGCTTTGGGAGAGGCTTATATTCAGCAGTGGATAACAGACGGCTGATAATGATGATGATACAAAATGTTTGAGATTACGAATTTTCTTCATAATTATTTTTTCCGATGTTTTAATAGATATACTGCTGGGGCGGAGACAAATCCAACAAATCAAATCTCAATAATATGTGGGTTATTGAAATGTTGTAATTACCTATTGTATTGTAAGACAGTATACCTGCGTTCACGCGGGGGGAGGACCTCGACAGACTACAGGTGTTCCAGCGAGACGCGGGTACTGCCTGGAACATTACTCGGCATTAAAAGCTTAAAGTAAATAATTCCAGCGGAACATGCCGTAAACATGACGCGAGTGACTCCAACATCTGCCGCTCCGAGTGAGCCTGTTACTTAATAAAGACATTCGGGAATAATGCCCCGAAGAGAACTGACTGAGGGACAATTTAAAAATAATTCGATAAGCACTAGAGTTCGAGTTGTAAAGGCCCCTCTAACTGTATTATGGTATTTCTTATTGTCTTATGTAATGGAAAGACTCCAATGTTACCCTAAGTTTTAAGTAACTATCTACAATTTTGAGTTTTGTCTCTTACAAAAAGTGCTTTGATACTTGTACCTTTTTTTATCTAAGCAAATGCTCATTTAAAAATATATTTTTTTAGTATTTATAAATACGTTTGTTTTTTTAGTACGATAAATTTATTAAAAATAAATATACTAAAAGAAAATTGATTCTTGAAGGAACTTTTGAAAACAAAATATGAACTCATATTACAGCGCGGATTCAGATTGAATAAAGAGAAACGTGTGCCATATTATACAATATGTACAATTAAAAATTATCGCGGCCCAGGACGAGCAACTTTCACCAGAGTCAAATTCAACTTGACTTGAAGAGAAGAGGAGAAGAGGATGTACGCCTTCTGGTGTAATAAATTCTGGAAGATCGGGTTAGCTACTAATGAATGATCGTACATTCATTGAACCTAAGTGAGCGACATACTGTATCGTCAGCCTAGCCTTCCAAGGCAGGCTTTAATCGAGATGACATTTGTATATATCCAGTAAGCTGTAATAAATTGTTATAGATAAAAGGAAATATCCTTGATTTGACTCCTTTAAGTGATTATAAATCCTACATGTATCCTATCTCGGAGATTTCGGTGTAATCTAAAAAAATTGGCGGTGATCTTAAGCGCCAGTGGGGTGAAGTTTGTAAAAATAATGTTCTTACTGGGAAGAGCATTATCTTACTAATTTTATCATATACGAGGTCTGTTCAAAAAGTATCCTTCTTTTATTTATAAAAACAACATTTATTGAGATACAATTAAATTACACTAATCCTCTTCAAAGTAGTCCCTTTGAGCTGCTACACACTTCTCCCAACGGTTCTGCCACTGCCGGAAGCAACGCTGGAAAGACTCTTTTGGTATGGCGCGCAGGTGGTCCGTCGCAATGTTCGTGATGTCTTCCCTGGTTTGAAATCTGGTCCCTTTCAAAGGCATTTTCAGCTGGGAAAAAAAACAGAAATCACAGGGAGCGATTGGGATCATTGATCAGTCTCCAGCATGTCCTGTGCGATCTCACACGAAGTTGCTTCTGCTCAACTGCCAGCAACTTTGGCACAAATTTTGCTGAGACCCTTCTGAGGGCCAAATCTTCAGTTAAAATGGAATAAATGGATCTAACACTAATGATCACTTCATCAGCAAGTTTTCTGATTGTCATTCCACGATCTTGCATCACCATGGTCCTTACTTGATCAATGACAACATCATTTTTGGATGTTAAGGGCCTACCAGATCGTGCTTCACTCTCCAAAGATGAGCGGACATCTTTGAAGCGGTTATACTACTCCTTTTTTTGTGTGGTGCCCATTGCTTCGTCCCCAAACCCTTTTTAATTTTGCGGATAGTTTCCACTTGAGAATTCCCAAGCTTTAAACAAAATTTGATCCAGTAACGTTGTTCAAGTTTTTCTCGTTAAAACTAAAATCTGACGACAATAGCGTACACGTGCTCCCTCTTCAACGGCGTGGCTGCGCGTGAAAAAATTGAGCATGCGCACTAGGTATATCTACAAACGGTCATCTAAGCTCCGCCCTAAAAGCGTTATTTGTTTTGCCAAAAAAAATTATCGTCGGATACTTTTTGAACAAACCTCGTTTATGGAATCCTGGCTAGAATATATTCTTCCTTGTTGCGTTGTGTGAGGAAAAAATATTGTAATAACTTTAAAAGATATACTTGACTATTGAATTTTATTTTGTTACGCTTTATTAACTTTTTGAAATATGATTTAATGTTTGTTTTTCATACTACGGCTTTTAATATAACCGGTGAAGTGTCACGTCTCTGTGTTATAAATTAGTGAAATTTAAATAATTCCTCGGTGTTTGTATTATGTTTTCTAGAATATCGCAATTGAAACCATTGTTTCCGCTCGATACAATAGTTGCCACAAAAATATACCAAAGGATTTGCAATTATCATTCCCTTTGGTTCGCAAAGTTAGCTCTACCACCAAACGTGACGGGAATAAGCCGCCAAGGGGCGGGGGCGGGGGCGGGGAGAGGGGACCGCTTACCCTCGCTGCGGTCTTCCTCCCGTTTGCATTTTAATCATTACATTTAACTTTAAATCGAAACAAAACACGGGCCCATTTCCTGTTCCGACTAACGAGTTCCACTTGTAAAACACGAGGTAATACTACAATAGTACGAGGTGGCCGACTGTTGCGGGTGCATGCCGCGACCGAAGTCTTCAAAAGTTGTGAATATCCTCGAGGCACCTGAAGTACGAGTGCATACTGTAGGAATGACAATTAGAATCGCGCCAGAGCAGATCATTAACTCCCTCCCCGCCATGCCCAACAACTTCTCGAATAAAAATAAAGAATTTTCATTAGCGAATAAAATAAGCATCGCGACTCAGAGTTCCCTTTGTTCTGGTTTTTTATCTCGTGTAATATTAAATTTATTATTCCCCTTGGAGAGCGGTGTGTTTTGTTTGGAGGACGCGGCGGATCCACTTCGCCCGTATTGGAATGAAAACGTCTCCCGAGAATTTCTGTCGCATGAAAGTAACTATGAAAATTCAAAGTTACACCGAAATACGAAAATGTTTTTTCAATTTTTCCCCCACTCGAGGCGTCCATTGTATTCGGTTAACATTCAGGAAATGTTTATGGTTTGAATTTTTATATTATTCAAAACAAAAATTGTGTCTCGCTTTGCAAATATACATTTTATTTGAGAGAACATCAAGAAAATTGGCTTTCACCGTATCTCCAGTGATATTTCTTCCAGAACTTATTGTAATTGAATTTCCACTTTTTAATCAAAGAAATGCTCAAGATACAAAAAATATTTAAATTTCTCTACAGAGGTTCTTCTTCAAATCTCTGTAGAGGTCTAAAAAATAGAAGGATGTTATTGGACATAATATATATAAAATGAAAATACAAATATTAATTATTAGAATCTTTTGATTCACTAATAATCAAGGAACACGATAAGAAAATATTTGATCATTGAGATAAACTGTTATCTGGGATATATTTACTATAATGTAATTTATTTTTAAGGCAACGCAGACAACGAAGAAGACACTGGAATATTAAAGACACTGCAGAGGATGGATCCCTTTAGAATCCCTCACGCTGTGATGCATCAGATTACTGTTGGCTAGATCACTAAAAAGATGGGGGGATAGCTGGGAGTAAACCAAGGGTATTTAAGGAGAAGAAGAAGAAGAAGATATTAGCATCAAATCAATATTACCATAACAATAAGATGACATGATAAAGTTCACTCACTTATTAGTACAAGTAGTAGGTAGTAGGTATGTACTAATCACTAGTAGTCATGTTTTGCGATTGCCAAGAGATTTTACTTTCTCCACACTGTGCTCTTCCATGCCATTACAAATATGAGCATAGAAAACCTAGAAAAATAAATAATAACAGAACACAACTCAGTCAGATATCGTAGTGACTTGATAATTATGAGACTGTATCGCCACGGGTGCTCGTAGTTTGCGAATTTTTCTATGTAGTGCCAAAACACTTGAAGTGTTCCGACTCGCGCCTTAATGGAAATGGAAAACATTTGGAGGCTGACAGTCGAGAAAAGCCATTAGAAATGACACTTGCGCTCTGAGAGCTTGAAATTTCCATCCGAAAATTACCCGACTTGTCACAACTTGACTCAATTTCCCTTTTGCTATTATTGTATATATTTTCGAGGCGGTTATTTTTCATAATAATTTGCTATTTCTTCATTTCTTATTCCCCCTGAAACTTTTCTCGCGCCAAGGGACCGACTCGGGAAATAATAAAAAAGGAAAAAACAATGAAACCTCCGCGTTATATGGACGGATTACCCTTCTTCTTAAGGTAAAATAGAGGCCAAGTGCCTAAAGCTCAATTAATTACAAACGTAAAAGTTCTTCGGAACTTTCTTGGTAATTTTCAGCCATCATGCTTTCTAGACTAAAGTCTTTGATTTCTAGACCAGTGCGTCTTGCCAGTCATGTCGTACGGAACCGGGACGTGGACACTGACAAAAGGTCTAGTCTACAGATTCAAGGTCGCCCAACACGCCATGGAAAGAGCCCTGCTTGGGATAACCTTGAGAGATATATTCAGAAACGATTTTTTTCGACAACAAACCAAGGTGACTGAGGTGGCTTTGAGGATAGGCGGGCTGAAGTGGCGGTAGGCTGGCCATATTTGTCAGAGAACCGACATCCGATGGGAAAGACGGGCTCTGGCGCGGAGACTGCGTACAGGATTCCGTAGAGTTGGACGTACTCCTGGCCGTCGCTTTCCGTGTGATGTTGTATTAAAAAACTACTCTCTTACAAATCTAATCATGAATTATAAAACTTAAAGAAAAGATTCGATATATTCACAAACACAAGGTGCAAGTATTTCATTTACAAAAGAAAACATGTTCAATTATAATAAATTAGTTGGTCTTCTAAATTACTTTTCACACATTCTCGTTACGAGATACATATGTCATGAAACTAAGACTATTAGATATAATAACATATTCAAAGAGCATCGTCGTCAATTATGAGAATATTTAGCTGGATTTATGAATGAAGATAAAATATAACAGATGTCATAAATATGTAGTTGTGGAAGTTCTTCGTGTTTTATTTTTTCACTAGATGACTACTATTTTTAAGTAACTAAGTAAAGAAACCCTTTACACTCTACACTGGCGAATAAAGCAAATCTTCTTCCCTCTCCTTGGGAGGGACTTAAAAGTTTTACTGTTTGGGAACACTTCCAAAGAATGTTTTATTCTAAGCAACTTGGATTGTTATTTGATATTGTGGTTTATTTATTAATACTATAAAACCGCAGCCACCTCGCGGGGAAGCATGGCGGTTCTGTATTATATTATTTGCATGGAATAATAAAGATATTTTCAATTAAATATTTACCGAAAATTGCACTGAACTCAATAACGCTCGCAGTAAATAGGCCAGTTTAAAAAAATATGTGCACTTAATAACCATAGAACCAATAAAATCGCCACTATCTATATGTGAAGATATTTTAGTGATGTGCGTCAAAATGCGTCAAATGTACGTCAATACGCAATTACTAAATAAATTAACATTAACTTTGTGTGTTCGTGTGAATTCTTTCGGGTAAAAATAAAGAATTTTTTTAATCTTTGATTTTTGTTACAGTTTACTGAGTTGGCCAAATGTAAGAAATAATAGGTACGCTATGTTTAGAAAATTACTTAATAACAAATAATACTAATATCTTGCAAATGCAACCGCAAAGTAGAGATATACGATCTAAGGCATTTTACTATTAAACAGATATAAAATACTGTTTAAGATCAACTGCTCCTTGAACATTGACCACCCTTATATACAGTACATTGTAAACAATAAAACCTTGTTCTATTCTAAATCAAAATAATATTTTACATTGGTTTTTTTTCTTTCTAAAGAACATATCTGCCGAAATAGTTCATTTGTTTCAGAATTCCAGTAAATAATGTATTATAATTCCTTTTGTACCTCTGTAATGGCTCTTTCTACCCTTGAAATAGCAACTCTAAACAGATGATTTTCTAGCCAGGAATTTCTTCTTCTTTCGACACTCTCCGTTAAGTTATCTTGGACAATCATTTACAGTACTTTGTATTTGTCATTTCTCATAATGTGCCCGAAGTATTTCAGTTTTCCGCTCTTTATAGTCTTTACAATGTATTTTTCTTTCTTCATTCGCTGTATTACTTCCTCGTTTTTGACTCTCTTTGACCATGATATTTTAAATAGTCTACGATATATCCACATTTCAAAGGCATGCAGCTTTAATATTTCTCTTATTCTTCTTCTTAGTGTAGGAATTGTGGCCTGATTCTTAAGAGGAATTGACTTTCTGCGAGATCGACTCCCAGCTATGCGAGTCTCTGAGATATCTTTGGTGGTCTGCCCGGGGGCTATCTACCTTGGGGTTGGCTGTGAAACACAATGAGAGTGAGTGTGGATGTATTCATTCTTCTCACATATATTCCCCTTTGCCTCCCCCACCAACGATATCCACAACCTCGCATATTTCCCTTATCCATGAATTCTTAATCTTATCGCGCAGTGTCTTGCCAGATATGTTTCTGAACATCTTCATTTCTGACACTCTGAGCGCGTTTTTTGGGATTGTGATGTCCGCCCTGCATTCAATCCCATGTGTCATGATGGGTCGCACACAAGTCTTATAAATTCTTACTTTGCTGCTGATCTTAATATTAGGGTTTTTAATGTTAGAGTTTTATCGATCTCGCCATACGCAGATCTCTCGTTCAATATAAACTCTCGTTCGCTGGCTCCGTCTCCACACCGGGAGGGTCGTTATCTAAGATTTCAGCTTACCGGCGGCCAACCTCTCATACAGAGAGAGGGTTATCCGTGGGTCAGGTGTCCTTTGGCGTTTATCCTCTCACTATGGAGGATCTATATACAGGATCGCAGGTTACTGGTGGCCTACCTCCTATACAAAGAGAGGGTTATAAGCGGTGCAGGTTTCCTCTGGCGTTTATCCTCACACAATGAGGATCTGTATCCAGGATCGCAGGTTGCCGTTGGCCTACCTCCCGCACAGGGGGAGGGTTATTTAAGGGCTTACCGCCGGCCTACCTCCCACACAGGGAGAGAGTTATCCGGGATACGGAGTACCACTAGCATGGACCCCTCACAAGGAGGCCCACTTAGCCAGGGTATAAACTAAACAGGGGCTAACGCCATGCCCCGAGACGTTCGGTCAGTAGTACTACTAGAGTACTCTAGCCCGAGAAGAATGTGGCCTTTGCTCCGCCTATGGCGTTGTGGTGACTTCGGCAGCGCCGCGCAGTGCTTCCAGGAGTTGCATCTTCGCGCGTCTTCGAAAATACGGGATCCGCCCCTATCTCAGGGTCGCGGTCGTTCCAATGGCGGCGAGTGGAATTTATGTATCATACACAAAGCATTCCACCAAAAAAATATTTTTTAATTCTATCTCGTTACACAACCAATACATATATTTAAATAAAATGGAGCTCCTAGATACCGATAACTAAGACACAATATATTTTAATAATTAAATTCACCTAAATCAACTCAACCTTTTGAATTTTGAGATGATATAGCATTATTATGAATTTAGTCACACGCTTAAGTAATACCATTATAATGATTTATAAATAACCAATTATTTGTATTAGACAAAGGTTTTAGGATTACTTAACACTGATGACATTTAATTGTAACGTATCGTTAAATTTCAAACTCCACCGTATTAGCATTCTGAACACAAATAAACTCTAACAACTTGGATGTAGATACGAAGACGGAAAAGAGCTGCTGATACCGGTCGATAAACTATAAAGACATTTTTTTAAACAAACTAACTATCCATCTCTCTCCGTAGTGGGGGCAGAATGAATGAATCTCCACACTGTTCTAACCTGACACACTTATCTCGATTCCTCATCATTCATACATCGTGACATGCACGTGTGCCATTTTCTCCGACTACTCTACTACTATTTGATTTATATGATGGACGTCTTCTTGGTCTTCCTCTATTTCTATTTTCGTTCTCGTCGTTTACATATACTTTCTTCACCATTTATTCTTCATTAATTCTATCCATGTGTCCAAAAAAATTTAATGATCCTTTCATTATTTAGTTCATAACACTTTCATTTTCACTGCATTTATTTCTCGTGTTTTTTTACACTACATCATATACAGATATCACACATTGGTTTAAGAGATCTCATTTTTCTTCCATTTATTCTACTTTCATCCTTCTTTTGCCAGTCCCATGTTTCACTTCCATGAATAGCGGTCGGTACTAGAACACAATTTTTATGCATTACATTAATTTATTTTCATTGATATAATGTTTATATCATAATTTTGAGACTAAGCTTATTAGAAATACATTCTGCCAAAGAACTATTGATAACGTCCAGTATGTTTTGGAGAGGATCTTTGGACATTTGTACTACTTTTAAAAATACCCACACGTCCTAGACAAATGAAATCTGTACTTAGCGGCTGGAAATGCAGTTCTCGGGGAGCACGACCGTGCACAGTAGCCAGTTCCTGCGGCCGGGGCATCTGGGAACACGAAAGCCGCAATTGATTTTAATGACGAGACACTGTGTGTTCAGCTTTTGATTCAGAATTAAAACAATAACTAAAAGAGTCCCGGATTGACCGGGGACAGGCCCAGAGAATGTGCGAGCTAGGCTGACGAAAGGGCACCGCTACGCCCTATAACAACCTCGGGTATGTGGCGAGAACGTCTATGTTCCTTGTAATAATAATAAAAACTAAATTATATGTAATTAACCTGGAGAGATATGTTTGTTTATATTATTATACATAGTAATCTCCATCTTTTCGTGGAAGGTTTGGCCAACGTTGTGGCGTTTTTTAGGGGTGATGAGTGTCAAATGTATAGTAACTCCGCATGTGACAGAACTTCCTTGCCCCCATTATTCAATCCGAGTAATGAGTATTATTTACACTTAAAAATACTTTTCATTAATCCTCGCAAATAGTTCCTTAACGCCTCACAGAAGCTGTTAGAATCACGATAGCAGCATACATCTTCCGTAGCCGGGCAATCAGTCTAAATCTAAAAATATAAATATGTAAGTTATTACTTGTATATGCCTATGGGACATATGGTGAGAAACGAGTCTACTGACAATGGGCAGCACTAACGAAGGAATAATGAAATGAGACACGATCGGAGGAACACAAACTAAGATCGTGCGGCGAATCACCTGGGAGAGCTCGGCATTTATCTTCCGCTAATAATACTCCGCCCAAGTCTAATTGAGATCAGTGTCTCCTCCGGGACCTCAGGCCAGCCTCCTTACCTTCCCGTAAACTTTCTTTAAGGACCGTTAAACGATAGTTAACTCACTTGCGGCGCTGTACGCATCCATAGCCGCAGCGCTTTGAAGCTCCTTAATTGGTAACTAGGAGTGACGAGTCGTGGTTGTTATATGAAACATTCAATTTTAATTGCATAAATATTAGTAAATCAAAAATAATCAATAAAATCGTTTTTACATTGTGGAAATGGACAAACGTGTTTTCCAATATGCTGGATATTTTTCTGACAATTTATAATTGTTGACATAATACCATAACTTCGTAAAATATTTACAAAATAATATTCACCCTAAAATGAGAATCTTGGCTGGTAATAATCTTTCCCCTACGCTAACATTAACTCATAATTTTGAATTAGAAAATTCAAAATGAAAGAGTAACGTTTTAATCCGTACGATTTGAAAATACAGATCGTATTTCAAATTCCAAATCTCTTGTCGATTAAGCCTCCCCGGAAACGGATGGCAAAAGTCCTGTTAATTAAAATGTCCCTGCTCGGCGAATTAACGACCTGTCAATAGTTCCCAACTCGGGCCGCGGGGAGCGCAGAGCGCAGAGCCCCGGACTCAGACGTAACGCGATACGGCCTAATTAGTCCTACGGTAGGTAGGCACACCTGCATGGAACAATGTTTGGCTATTGATTTATAGCCCCCCCACAGTGGTCTGACTGTGTAAGAGCTACCTATTGATATTCATATCTCATTTTATAATGCCCTAGCAAGGTGAAACATGTCATTCAGATGTAGGTATTATGATTGCTGACAAAAACAAAAACACTTCTGTATCCAGCATGTGCTAGTGTGTAGATAATTGAAATAATAGCGACATATTCACCAACTTTTCATAGCTTTGAAGAAAGTTATCTTTACGCTGCTTTAACGATAAGACTACAATTAATTTCAATGGAATGTTCTCGCTTCGTAAAGACCTCCCCTCTCGTCCTCTGTTTCAACAGAAGGAAACTTCTCATCTTTTTGGGAGTATGGTGAATGCAAGGTGACACGGCGCACTACATTATTGGGAGACTTAACTGTGCGTTACTTAAAGTATTATATTTTGTGACTTTCGTCATCCTGAAGTTTCTTCTCCCTCGTCAACCATTTGAATGTTTGTTCGGAGTTGTAATTACATGCGCATTTCAAGTAAATAACTACGTCGGTGACTGGACACAATGTATCCTCATATTTAGGTAAACCGGATACGTCAATACAAAATCTGAATCTAAACCAACTAGGCGGAAGGCTCGTGCTTCAATCCTGTCGCAATACAGCGCACCACACAGTAGCACACTTCACTTCTATTAGAATCGTAATTTTACAACATTGTGCAGTGCCACATTTTCTTTTGTAGATATTTTTGATTGCAGTGGCAACTCTTAGCACACCCCTTACTTTTTTATCTGAAATAATATTCTTCTAAAATCCTTCTCATGTCTCGAAAGTATTATAATATAGGTATACTAACATAAATGCGCGAACAAGATATTTTCTAATTTACGTTTCTAGCTTTATTTGTTTCATCGCTATTATTGTATGGGTTAGACATTTAACGAGAATGAAGTATTAAAGTTTTGTATCGGATAAGCCGAGGAGATATCGAGGTCCCACAATGTATAATAGCACACAGGGGCTAGCTGCTATAATACACGTAATGTGTATTTGCTCTACATTAAAATAATTAATTAGACAGGGAATATCCTCCGACTTGGCCCTTTGACTTCATGATCATAAATCACACACGCTACGAAGCCGAGATAATAATTTCCGAACGAACACTCACTCGCGCTCATACGTGTTTTGTGCGATATTAGGAGTGCTCACATGGCGCGGCGTCTCTTCGCCAATCCGTATGGCCCGAGTTATTGCATGCTCACATCTTACACTGCCCTTCGACTTCCGTAGTGTGAGCGCACAACACCCCTGATAAACAAGGGTCGTAAATTATTCTCATTAATAGGACGTTTAATATAATATATTCCCCTAACAAGCATTCCGTTAACTTCGCGGCTAATCTCGAGTATAGTACAGTAATGGGTGTGTTTTGGAATTATTATTTGATTCCTGCGGCCCGAACAATACTGCAATATGAAACACAAAAACAAATAAATTCCATTTGCAAACCGTTTTCGGTTTTTAGGCTAAGGTCAGTGCCGAATCTGGATAGCGTTCCATAAAATGTGTGAAGAGCGTGCAGGTCTCATAGTTTATTAATACAAATCAAAAAAATAACACGCTCAAAGCATAATTCAAAAACTGAAAGTTTGTTTCTATTATTATATATCGTATCTACCATAAAATTCCATTTATATAAATTAACAAATTATTTTCACTTAAAATAATTCCTGTAATGCAACCATGACTACTATTGTATTATATATAAACAATTCAAATAATATGTATAAAACTCAGACTGCGTGCAAATCTCGGAGTCACAATTTCGAAACTTTCTTTTGTGAGTCATATTGACAGAATGTTGGACAAATCCTTTAAACGCTGCACATAGGTTGATTTAAATGATTTAGGCGGTCAAAATTATTTTACGGTGTATTTTGACTTCAAATCATAAATATTATCGTAAAAAACTGTCCTTGATAAAAAAAATATTTTTTCCCAGCCAAAAATATAAAAAAATACTAAATCTCGAGGAAAAAATTTTTTTTTAGTACAAATTTTACAAAAAAAAAAAAATCTAGTTACAGAATAATAATTTAGGTGCAAGTAAATATTTTAAATTTGTTTATACATTTATGGACAAATCTTGATCCATGTCTGAAATATGGGATTCGGTATCAGGGTCAGCTGGTAGTAACATATTCATTGTTTCAGGGCAAAATGAACCTGGTTTAATCGTTTTTTGTTTGTTTCATGCTACTTAATAGTGAATCTGAACTCAATAACAATTTATTATATATATCAAGGTTGCATTCCTCCCTCGAGAACTTTCTTGCGTAGTTTTCGCGATATAATCGAAAGTGCTTATTTCTGGCTTCTACTGCCTCTTCTGACAACTGTCCTATGGGTAATAAGGCATTTCCAATTACAGCTGGACCATGAATCAATACTTTATGCAAGGTCGGAGTCATTGGGTGCCAACTCTATAACTCGATATACAATTTCACAGTTGCCATGGCATATTCATCAAATCGTTATATTTCCCGTAGTATTTTCGAAGCATCCCTTTTCCCTCAACCCTGTAAAGTTGTTTGCGCTGCATGAACGATTACTTATTTATTAAGCGAAGAACGTATTTCCTCCGTTTTTCTTCTTTTAGTCCTTTCACTAGAATCTTCAAATGATTTAGAAGGCCGACCTGGTCGAGTTTGCTTGTTTGCTGAAAGTTCAAATGTTCCTTCTAACCACTTTTCATTAGTTTTAAGAAACATTGCTTCTTTCCTATGGGCTTTTGACCATTTTTCTTTCATTGGTGTTTTAAAATATGCAAATCTTTGTTTGAAACTGCTTAGATTATCTGGAGTGTCACCACAACAGGACAATAGGTGATTTTCTAGATATTTAATTTTTTCATCAAAATTAGGTAAATATTGCTGCTGCATTTGATCGTAAAGATATTTATGGCTTACGGTTTTTGTACCCAATGTACCAGATATACCTAAAATAGATAAAATCACACTTTATTACATTTTAAGAAAAAGTTGATAAAAAAAAGTGATGTCATTCTTTTTAAAAAAATAACTGTAATTTGGTCAACCGCATCTATCCGCAGCCAAATTTTATGTCATTAATTAGTCTAATATAAAAAGTATACAATACAGGAACAAACATTACGCGATAGAACACGATAATATAACAAAATGCCTTATAAACTTGAAAATTAAGTAAAAATTTCATTACTAGACCACCTTTTTTGAAGTTCTACAAATAATATAAAATAACTTTTAAAGTATGTTAAACACATCAAAAAATATTGATTATTACCTGAGTTATTCGAATCCAAAACGATAACTTCGAAATATTAGGTGGACAAGGCAAAATTCTCCTTGTTTAATGTTTACACTGAAAGCGCTAAGAACAATGACGACGTGCACTTCGTTAGGCGGACAAGTTTCAACTACCTGCGCGCACACACGGTAAAAGGTTCGCGGTTGGGGATGGTCAATTATTGTTACTGGGACATTTCTTTGGATCTAGGATTTTTTTGGTATTTTTAACATCGATTTTGAAATTTGACTTATGACCGGCTAATTTTTAACAATCCACGTAAGTGCGCTGGGATTTATAATACGTACATCCAAACCTTTTCTGAATATTACGGCCCTCAAACTATTTTATACAACCATGGTTCGCTCATTGCTTGAATATGTATCTCTTGTCTAGTTCCCTTACTATGTAGCAAATATCCAACAATTTGAAAGATTTCACTTAACATATAATATTAATTTTAAAATGTACATGTCTTCTTCGGACCACACGTTTACTTTCCACTTAATGGACTCCCTTGAAAATAACACGACATTGCTGCATGGAATCATACACTTCAAGATAGACACCACGAACTTCTTAGCAAATTAACTTTTAATACCTATTTATTTTGTAAAGGACACACCGCGAAACAAGTATTTCATCTTTCTGCTTACCGCAACAATTACGCTCGAAATTCGGCGACGTATCGGATTTTTGGTACCTGCAACAAATGTTATAATTATATTGACGTTTTTCTCCTGATAATTCAGGTGATATTTTGTGTATTATATTTGATTATTGTTTTTTTTATATAATTATTATTACTTTTATTTTATTTATATGTTTGAATGCATATTTATGTATTTGTGTGTGCGTGTGGTAGCATGTACCATAATTGGCCTTTCTGTATTATTTATTTGTGCAAATCGCTGTATGTTACCCGAAATAAATACAAAAAATACATCAAAGAGGGGGAAAAAACTATGCCCAGAAGATGGCAGCGAACTCCGAAAGCGGTCGGCACTAGAACAGCAAGTGGATTAACACTAAATACTTTTTTTATTGACGATTTATTTGTATTTTTGTTACTTGTATTGAACTTCTAAGATGATATATTAATTACTGAATAATGTTTTTTTATGAATTTTTTTATCTTGACGTGTTTCCAAGGTCAGAATAGATCGGGGAGTATTTGTAATTCAGAAATAAGTTTTTTTTAATGTCTATATCTGTGATATAATGAAATGCAGTTGATTGAATGTATCCAATATACAAATTGGCCGTCGAAAGCAATAGGGAGTGCGCCTTCAGCATAAAAGTTTCTCGGCAGTTTCACTTTCCTTGCCAAAAGTAAATAAAAGTTGGCGAGCAGCGGCCGGAGGAGTTGATTTATCTTAAGTTTGTTTCGTTCTCGGTCCAAAGTAAAGGACAAACAGCCGCGCTGCCCAGAGCCCGCCAAACTTTACAAACTGAATAAGGGGGAATTAAAAGTAAAAGTTTATTTTCATATTTACAAAATTTACTGAAGGAATTAACTTGAATTTGGTGATTTTATGAAATCCGAATTTTACGCTTATTAAGTATTTGTTTACTTAAGGACGGCTAGCGAATTGGGAATTGAAAATCTTACTGAGATCCGGAACTTCTGATAATTTGTAAGTTGTAGGTTTACTTTCTAGTTCTAATCTGTGTACCCTGCGGTATTTCTCCCCTTTTCGACCTTTGTAGTTTCTAATAGCTAAAATTGTATTAGTTACAAAGAAAATTAAAAAGAGTATTTTAAAAATAATATTACTCTATTGAAAGTTAAGGCGTTGACACTGTGGAATTTCATTGGTAATTTGAAAGGAGAATTTTGAACACTATATAATCCATTTTACTTTTTAAATAATTTTTCAAAATAAAGTATTATGCACTACATATTTCGGAGGTGACATCCTCCATCCTCAGGTATTCATTGAACTTAACTAAAATCAAAGAAAGACTTATGAATTAAATATGGATACCTGAGGATAGAGGAGATTACCAGCAAAACATGTAGTGGGTAAGATTCTCCATCCAAATAAAAATAATATTAAATAAATTTAGTTTTATTCCACCTGTTTTTCTAGTTTTTTCGTACTATTTACCAAGGAAATAGCGGAAAACTGCCGAAATCGATCAAAACTTGAAGGAAAAATATATTCAACTTTAAAAAAAGGAAAATTCACTAAATCTTTCGATATACCTACTTTGTCGATGGCAATTAAGAAGTATGTCATCAAATATATGACTTATTTTTTAACTGTAGAAATCCATAATGACATTTTTTATGAATTCAACTGCTGTTTTTGTAATATAAAATTTATTCTAGTTATACAACTTTTTTTTCACTTTTGCGCTCATTTTTCCCGACATGTTTCATGTGATATGCCTTCATCATCTGGAGAACTGAAGACCTTCAAAACGTATGAAGAAAAACAAATTCAAAAGTATATAAAAGAGTGTTTAATTCATAAAAAATATATAATACATCTGTATAGGAGTCTATCCGTCTACGGCTAAAGATTTCCCGCTCGGTAACATTTCTTATCACGAAGAGGAAAACATCCGTTGATTAGTTCATAAAAAAATACTCAAGATTCTCTCCGTTGCATTATTAAACAGAAAAATAGATCATCTACTCCGACTCTTTGGATGGTGGGAGCGTGTTGTTGATGAATTTTTAAGGAGTCGTAACCAATTCGCCGTGGAAAAGTATCTCTCAGATACAAAATAAACCCCGGCCGTCGTAATCGCGCAGTGGGGTCTACCCCATCTCACGGACAAACTTTTGTATCCCTTCCTACCTCTCGAGCTGCATGTAAGTTTCACGTGTGAAGGTTTACGATTTATTTAGTGTTGCGTGTCATTAATAGTACCTAATCGATATATTTCGTGTTCTTATTGTAAATACATCTCGCACAGCACTAATGCGACATGTAGCACTTACCGGTAGTGTTATCCCGAAGATTACGTCCTGCCATGTTGTAATAATAATGAGTCTTGTTTGTGCGAGCAGTCGGCAAATAAAGCGCTGTTTGGTGTGCCAGTGCGCTCCTCCTCCCCCGTCCCCTCCCTCCCCGTCCCCGATAATCCCCGGAGTAATCCGCCGCATCTCGGCACTGCAAACAAAACATCATTCAAATGAGTCCTGACTGCTCCGGCATAATGTAAATTATTATTGATCAGTATTGCACCATCCATTAGAGCCTCTGTACAGTGCGAGTGTGCCGACCGTGAAACAACCCCTCGCTATTTCGAATCTGCACAGTACAATCAACCAAATGGAATGGTACACGTTAATCCAATTCGATTCAGCTGTACCTACTTTAAAACATTTCGTACCGAAACGATATTACGTTTTAACATGAATGACACAATTAGGTAATACATTTAAATGATATACTTTTATTTAAAAAGATGTCACGCGAGTTTTACTTTGACGTCAATTTGTTTTAAACCGAAACAAACTATTGAAAAGCGAATAGTCCCCACAGGTTTATGTATGTTATCGGTGCGAATAAACAGAACAAATGATTTAACAATCACACACCTCCGTCTGAAAGCACGGGCCGCGGCCATGAGCCGAATATGATATTTTTCTGGTTGTTTAATATAATCCCCTAAACAACATTTGGCGACAGGCCCGAGCGATAAATCTCGGCTCCTTCCTCCGCGCTCCGCTCCGCTCCACGCGCGCCTCTGTCGTTGTTTTTTCTCTGCACGAAAGCAAGACGTGTGCGCAAATATTTTTGCCAAATTATATTGCTCTTTTTAGACGGAAAAACTAATAAATACGAATCCTGTATTCAAATAGTTTCGAATTGTACGAATTCATTATATCTGGTATTTATCATCCGAGATCGTAGAATTTTTAATAAGGATGTGAAATGTGTTAACATAATCACATATTAAGGACCACAATCATGAAAGTACGTCAGGTGTGGAAGTTGAACACCTTATTTCTTACATCATAGACGTAACGTGCAACTTTTAGATTATACGAAGTTCCTTCACTCCGCGGTTCATCTTAAGCGCAGTTCATATTTCCCCGGAAGCAGAATACTTGCCATTCCCCGCAGGTCCTGGAGTTGCTCTGCTGCGCCTCTAGTGAACTCGCTCCTTCCTATAATACGAGTATGCTACCTATTGCACATCGCCCATTTCTACGCAAGTTTGAGTACGTACTTAGCTAAGGATGTTATATAATCGTTTGGAGCCTAGATGACAACTTATCTGTCGCTTCGTGTATTGAATGGATGCACGTGCACGACGTCCAGAGAGCGGTGCATTCTTCTTATCATATGTCATCAAGGGTCGGATATTTCCAACTATCGGGTTTTTATTATTGGAAGAACATCGTGGGCTGCATCCGTTTTACAAATGAAGAGAAAATATTCCGAAACGAAAGGCGACCATCAATCTTGTACATCTTCCGTTAACACAAAATCAATGATCGCCCCTCCGCTATTTTTATCTTCTTCTCCCTCCCCTCCACTCCCTTGGAACATGGCAGATAAATTCTAAATTGTATGCGCTATTATCGATTTGAATATTATATAATTTTCTCTCTTTGAATCTTAATGAATTTCAATAACTAATAATATTTCCAGGGCATTGTTTATTCATTCGAATATCCGTACGGATCTGATGTGTGATGACCTCATAGAAAATCGTTTATTTTTCAATATTGATCAAAAAACATTATAAAATACTCGTAATATAAAGACGTCGACCGCAGTGGAGTCTGGAGTCGCACTTAAAATCTGCACATACCGCCTGTCTCGAGAGTTTTTATCCCCCGCTCTTATGACGCCATCCCCTCGGCGAGTAGTTTGGTTAAAAAGACACGCCTCGCTAACAAATAGTGCAAACAAAACATATTCCTGCCAAACCTTGACACGCTGTGCGTGAGGAATTCTGTTCGGGAATGACATATTTAAGTAAATGTGTGAAATAAGTGGTTTTCTCCACAGACATTGGACGCACGCCGCTTCTTTGTACTATATCTGCGACGGTTCTTTTTGTACCGACGCGCGACGTTCTTTACAGAACATTCTTGGCGTCTAGATAATAATACTAAGAACGAGAAGTGAACAGAAGGCGAATAGAATACAATTTATGTATTCTATTAAAACGTGTCGACTTGACAAATGGATAAACATCTTAAATGTATGAAATAAATTTAAATGAAAACGTTTGTTTTCTTAAAATTTTATTATAGTTTATGACAATGACACGTTTTGCCTTTCTAAAGCATTATCCAATGTTTTTTAATCAAATTAAAATCATTTACAAGGTGAAATATGACATTCCCATAAAACACAATAGACTTCTAGTAAACATACGTTTTTACTCATACTAATGATTTAATATGGAATTGTCAGGAAACAGTGTTTCAAAGCATCAAATGTTCGTGACAATCTTCTTTCTCCGTGCCATCGGCTCTCCAGGCCCCCATGTCTCTGTTGATTTCATATGCCATGATAGATGACCTCCATATTCCCAAAAGTCTTCTATTTTTCAGAGGCATTTTATTTTTCGTGACTTATCTATTACTGGTTTAAGAGATTTGGTGAGAGTAAAGTTTGCTACTGCCATATTATGCTGGGACGCAAGTGCCTTTCCTCGTATCATCTTGCTTTCACTTGATTTCACTGCTCACACTTTTTATGTGTAATCAAATGTAAGTGAAAATGCTACCATAATATTTTCCAAGCTAAATGCTATTGTAAGTATTTCAGAAGTTAAATATTTTTGTTAATGAAAACGTTCGAAAGGATTAGACAACAAGTTCGCTTTAATGACAGTTAAATTTGAATTAAACTTATTAATTTTAGTCAAAAGGCCGCTAATATCGTAAAATAATAGTCGAGCGAGCCTGCTAACCCTCCGGCACATCGGAGATACTCCGGATCATTTTTGTGTGTTTCCGAACTTCCGACCCTGCCGAAGATGGAGGGGAGTGGCTGTTCTGAATTTAAAATTTCGATAAACAAATCTGTGAATATTTTATTGAAATTAATTAAAATTTCGTTTCTCGTTTGTATTAAGATGGGGATTTTAATGGTTAACCTTTGATGTATTCCGCAATCTCATTTGTATTTGATGAATATTAATCGCCAAACGAATTGATTTGCAAGTACCGATTTTTGGTTAAGTCAATCAAAATTTTCAGAAATTTTGAAAAGCGTATTTATTTTAGTTACAGACATCACGGGGAGCAGGGATGTACGGAAAAGTACGGATACCTTGTCAAGTGAAGTGCTGATACACACTTACATATTAAATACCATAACACGCCACTGGTCCTCAATCAGTCGAATCTGTTAGAAATAAATACATACATTAATAATATTTATTTTTTATTAAACAATGATGTCAAACTAAATATTAAACAATTAATACGAATGAGAACGTTTGTTTTCTAAAAAAAAAATATTTTTGTGAATGACATGTTTTGCCTGTCAAATGTTTTCATTCGTATTAATTACATTTAAAAAAATTCATTCACCATGAATTCCAAAAAGATATCTAAAGTGAATATAATTAGAACTAGGGTTTTTGGGTTAACTACTATGTCTTTCTTCTATATAGGTACGCCATACTTTGTGTTGTTATGATGGTTTATTTATATTTTCCTCATTTTATCCACTTTGTATACATGAGTACAACACTTATATTAAAAAAATAAAATTATAGAGACATGTTTCGGACAAACAGTCCTTCTTCAGTAAAGATACATTTTTAACAATATTAAAAAATTGTTTACATGATCTGAGAGATGTTATAAAGATTTATATGTTAACAATTTTATAATATTTTTAAAAATGTATCTTTTCTGAAGAAGGACTGTTTGTCCGAAACATGTCTAAATAATAATATAAGTGATGTTTATATAAAGTGCATAAAAAAGATAGAAATAACTACTATGTATTTAAAATACCTGGGACACAATATTAAATAAGGGAAATTGTTTGTTTGTTGTTTGTTTGAAAACCAGACACCACAAATATCGAGGCGAATAGGGTTGAGCTGGGCAGCTTTCGGCAAACTAAAACACGTCTTTGAAAACAAAGAAACTCCAATATGTCTAAGAGAAAAGTCTATAATTCATGCATACTGCCGGTGATGACTTATGGTATGGAGACTATGACCCTCACCAAGAGAAATGTAGAGAGATTAAGAACCACGCAGCGTTCCATGGAAAGACATATGCTCGGCGTCAGTCTCCGAGATAAAATCAAAAATGAGGAGATTAGACGCCGAACAAAAATAACGGGCATCATGGAACGACTAGCGAGACTGAAGTGGCAATGGGCGGGTCATGCGGTGAGACAAAGTGAGGATAGATGGACCCAGAGATAATAAGGTGGAGACCATGGGAAAATAGGAGAAGCGTCGGCAGGCCGCAAAAAAGGTGGCGACGACATTGATTATTATGCAGACGACGCTGTTTTAATCGCTGACAGAATTGAAGATTTAGAAAAACCTGGTATTGAATGTATGAAGTGTGCAATAAAAGTGACCTTGTGATGAACGTGTCGAAATCTAATGTTATGGTTTTTGAAAATAAAGAATGAATGATGGATTATGACATTTGTGGGAACGGTGAGAAATTGGAGCAAGTAACCCTTAAGACACTTGTGTATGGAAGTGAAGCTTGAAGTTGGCAGAAGATGGATGAAAGCATGATAAATGCCATAGAAATGAGATTACTAACAAGAATGTGCGGTAAAACAATGTACTCGTAAGATAGAATACCCAATGAAGAAATAAGAAAGGAATATAAGGAGGATGAATTAAATAAAATTATGATTGGGTCACAAAGATGGCTTAGAAATATAGAACGAGAATGGATAAGAGAAGAATGTTTTAAAAGATATATACAAGTATTTTAATAAAAAAAAGAAGTCGAGAAAGGCCGAGCAAGACATGGCATGGCCAAATTAATTAAATACAACTAGGCGGCCGTATTCGGAGTAGGAACAATCGAAGAGCGTGAGAGAAAAGTGTGGCGGTACATTCTCTCTGCCTTCCCCTTCGGTGAAACGGCGTGGTGGTAAGTTAGTTTTAAATTACTAAAAATATTTTCAAAATGTAAATAGTGAGATAATAGTGCTCGTGTTTCAAGTGCCTTCAATCTGATTTTGGGTTCTGATTGTTCGTGAAAGAAGGGCTTTCTAAATGTACTATTTTGAACTAAAAACTAACATAACGTGCCTCGATAATCTCGAAACTTTCAAAAATCAGCGTTGCCTAAAGAAAAGACTTTTCTAGAATTCTAATACGAACTTTACATCTGTAAGAAAATCCGGAGGATCCTTGAAAGGAAGCGCAGAAATCACATAACACAATTTAAAGTTAGTATTTCTGCATTCATTTACCTAGAACCTCATTATCACCCCCCTTATCTGGGTAAAGTCTTTCTGGAAACTTCCTTCCTCGGTGCCCGAGCCGCAGCCGTGGGACACTTACTATCGAGCGATAAACGTTAGGCGAGCGGTGGGCGAGGACTCGCTGTCTTATACTGTATTATGAACCAATAGATTATATTAGTAGGCTATTTTGCATTCAGCATTCAGTTTGATAACTCTCGTATTATAAATGGAGTTCCTCGTGTAAATAACAAAAAAATACTTATAGTATTATAATATATACTCGTATATGACTTATAAAGTACTCTAATGCTGGAAGTGTCACAGAAGGTGTGTTCCTATAAAATGCCTTGAAACGCTCGCTGCCTTCTATGACAACAGCAAGACTTCCAGTAAGTCTGACTGCCTGTTGTCCTGGAGTGGTTCTCGGGAGTTGGGTGGGAATGAAAGCGTCTATTTTCCAGAAGTTTTATTATATTTTATGGGAATGACATGTCACTCCTAACTAAGCATTATGAAATACTTAAATAAAATTCCTGGAGAAGGCCACGGGAAACAATTCCAGTTACACTCGCCAGGAATCGAATGATCGCCGACGTCGGAGAAACCTGACGCGACACTATAAGAAGAAGCAGTATTATATATGAGTATAGGAGCCAGTAATAGAATCGGTTAATGGTTTGATGGTGTATACTTATCTTGTATAACTGGGTTTGGCGAGTTTGCCCCACGAAACATCCATTTTAATTATCTCTCCCCTAAACTTTTTTTATTACTTTCGGCAAGACATATAAAACCACTTCCATTTGAGAGTAATCAACTCCGAGTGATTCAAGAAATTGCAAATTTAACATAAATATTGTATCGGACAGCATATGTTAGTATTAACTAGCTAGTGGGCGAGTTAACTTTAAGACGTAATTGTAAAACGTGTAAAAATATAATATCGCGAATAATAGTATACAATATAACTGAACTGGAAAAACAAAATTTGATATTAAAAAATATATCGGTTTTATGGAAGTTTTATACAGGGAATTACATGTTTTGCCTTACCAAAGCAATATCATTATCAATTATCAATAGATAATGCCAAGCAAGGCGATACAAGTCATTCCTATAAAATATAATAAATATTTTAGAAAATATACGGTTTCGTTAATACGGAATATTTAATCACAAAAAAACGAAGAATTGTTATTGTTATATCCAATACAAGCGCTGGTGTTATTGCTGTAAGCTAAAATTAATATAAATTACAATGATCCTGTTCTGTTCCATTAACTTATGTTTATACGCGCATACTCATTTGATTCTTGTCAAATTCGATAATTTCTAGTAAGGCTAAGTTTTTGTATTTTAAGTTAAGTTAGGGTAACACTTGCACGTTGTGTGTATCAAGTTAAATAAGTGACGAGCAAAATGCAGATATTTGAAAGCATCCCATTTGCAAGAATATTAAAATATAATACATCACAATTTTCCATCTTTTCTCCTTCAATTAATTATGCATGAATTGTAAAGGAGGTGTCCTTTTGGCCTTACTTTAAAGTTTAAACGTAAGCATTTCCCATTAAACTTGTATTCGCAAGATCAGCCGCTGTGTTTGGCTTCTTTGAAAAGAAAATTCTTGTTAACGTTCGTGTCTTTGTACGGAATTTTTCCTCACAAAGAGCTCAAGCATGAACAGTACGTGAGCTATGCGCCACCGACTAGACCGAAAGTTTCAATTTAAATCAGCAGAACAGATATTCAATTCCATATTTGTGAAAAATCTAATTCGTGTTAACATCGGCGGTACACGTCCATCGGTCATATTGATGATGTTTCTAGGAATAGCCTCTAAAGTCCTCATTACAAAAACGCGTTTGTTTTAGTTCATTTTGTTTTATCCGCCGATAGCTAGTTACACTGACCTGCTGTAACATCAGTTACTGTGATAAATAATAAGTGGATACATCATAAGAAATTATAACATACTTGAATCTCAAGTAATCAGTAAAAACTCGCTCTGATGTGCACGACTTAATATGACTAGCGTCGGTCGTCGCGAGCAAAGAGTAAAATAGACCCGATGTTCGAAGTCGGATAAATTTACGATAGGTTGTTCTGTAAGCGAAGGTGTCTTTCTTCTCTGTTATCTTATATGATGCTATATAATACGATAATATATGTATACATTCATATAGTTATACTTTGTGTGTGGCAAAACGATTGTGTAATTACATATGTATCTTGTGTAATTTAATATATTCGAAACTAGGCTGACTAAATGACTGACTGGAATGTTTTTGACAGTTAATATTTATTAAAAAAATAACTTACACACTGCGTCAACCTATTTGTCTAAATAGTTTGATCTGTAAATTAGAATATCAATTAACGGTAGCGGATAGTTTAATGGATAATTTAATCTCTAAGGATGTATTTACTTAGGGGCTTCCGCTACTGAGGAGAAATAACGGATTTTGGAATAACCGGGACGATAAGGACGGGACGTGGGCAATCTAGAATGCTCAGAAACAAAAGTTATCGTTCAGACGGGAAAGGATTGTCGTATGTACACTCACGCGATGTGCACAATTACAATTTATGTACATTTTAAATTTGTATTTCGACGAAAGAAAATCAAGCGATCAAACCATTATTTTATTGAATGAAAATAAATAAAAATTAAAAAAAAAACATTTTTGAATGTATATTTAGTTAAAATCCATTAATGCTAGTGTATGCGATCGGTTTCGGCAGCTCGTTGCCTTCTTTTTAATTTTCATTATTTAAATTAAACCTCTACCATGAAATTTCAAATAACAACATTAATGTTTCATTATTTTATTAGCACTATATTTTTAACAATATTAAAATGTAATTATTGTTTCTTGAACTAATATTTAATAGGAGAGACATGTTTCAATACTTTCGTATAAAGCACTTAATTGCGGTGTGGCATTATTAAAAATAAAACGAATACGCTATCGTTCATTTTTCCACAACTTTCTTTTGTTACAACCAGCCGGTTTCCCTCCAGTCAGGGTTACAAAAGACACTTAACACAATATCAGAGAATAGCACAATATATCAAAATATTAAATTGGATTCTTATCCCTCTACCCCTCCTCATGTAGACCTCCTTATTAAATAATTCATTCAAATAAAAACGTCTGTTATATGCAAGTTTTAATATATTTAATGTGAATGACTTGTTTCGTCTGTCTAAATCATTATCAAATGTTTACAATTTGCAATGCATTTGATAATGCCTAATACAAACAAAACGTGTCATTCACATAAAATATAATCAAATTTCAAGAAAATGGACGTTTTTATTCATATTAATTAAGTAACAAAAGTGTGTAAATATTATTTTTAGACATGTTTCATTTTGCTATGGTATTATCAAATCAAGGTGGCCCCTGGTGCTGTCATAAAATTTAATAAAAATTCTATAAAACGGGCACTACGTGGCTGTGGTGCATAATCGGTGTTCATATTAAGAATCCCTCAATTTCTACAACAAGATTCCATTATCTAATGGCAGCACAATGGGCCCCCGTACCGTCCCGTGACGTTCCTAAACTCGCGTGTCACCCATCTTTACGTGAGCTGATTGCTCTGACCAAAATATAGTGAGGACGTGTATATAAAATGTTACTAGTATCTCACAAAACGTAAAGATTAAATTATCGAATTTCTAAGAAAACTTCTAGAAAACTGACGTTTTCATGCGTATTAATTAGGTAAAAATGATATTTAAATTGGGTATTATTGTGAATATCGCTATTAGCATTGGATAACGTTAAAATTAAAAATCCGATTAATGTACCTTTTAAAGTACCTTTTCGTATTTAGATTATCGCGTAGTGGGATACCTGCGTCTCATATCTGCAAGTCATGACACCTTACGAAGGTTGGTGTTTTCCTTTTCTGTGTTTCTCATAGAATATTAAAATTTTCCAATGTTACGTAAATTTTCATGAATGATGCGACAAGAAACTCATACGAAGCCAACAATGCGACTACTCGGCTTCACGTTCTTGCTCCATGCCAAGAAATTTAATATGTTTTATAATGAAGTGTCATAAACAGTAAAATAGGCCGATATTGAATATTGAAATTCGCAATGTTTGAAGTAAGTTTAGCGGAAAACAATGTTTCTAAACGTGGAGCATTGTAGTCAGGTGATCTGACGTGGATTGCCACTGAGACGGTATCTTACTGAACAATATACTTGAGTATTATGGTTCATGATATTCTGTTAGTACACGTTATATTCGAGTGGTAAAGAGATCGCCGATCTGTTGACTAGCAGTCAGCAATAAAGACGAACGTCGTAGCGTGGCTGTGTCCCTGTATCGGGCGGCAACAAGTTTGTTAAATATGTAAAGGCCGGTGAGGGTGGCAGATGTAGACTTGGCGGGGGCGGATCCCGGCGTGTAAGCAACCCCTGCCGACCTACGGCGTAAATTCAAAACCTGTTCATTTAAACTCAAATAGGCTTCTTACGGGTATAAGAAAACCTTGGTGGCAATCAAGAAAAACCGAGGCGTAGTTATACGATTGTTCTCATGAATTAAAATAAAATTCTGTCCAACCATGTTTGCATGAGAATATGCGGGCAAAATATTTGCTTTAAAAACAACTGTAGCCATCATAGGTTTAAATAACTTTCCAACTTCGTAATGTCTAATCCGCCCTTATAATATTTACATTGCACCGAAAAACCGCACACGTTTCCGTAGGATTAATAATTCAATGGGATATGGAAGTCTATACTAAAAGCGGATTTATTTACCCCGTGTCCACTCGTATGACGTCTACCTACACACGCTGGGCGGCCTCTCAGTTTACTTAGGATCTTGGCGCCGCGCCGCGCCGCGCCGTTAAATATTTTCATTTCATTTTGAAGCTGCCGCGAGTATCATATTGGTTTTTATACAAAGCGACTCTGAAATATCCTAAACTTTGTAACCGAAGAGTTATTAATTAAATCACAACCGACGGATATTACAATGTACACAGTGGAATTAGCGTAATATCTGACGTATTGGATAATACGAATAAAGACTCAATCACAATCCGTACTGCCGTAGTTATGTTAGTTGTTATGAGTTACGAGTATAATAAAACTTGATTAGTCTGACAGACAAGTATTTTCATAGAATTTGCGAAAATTCCACTCTTTGATATTATAATTGTTATCTGTAGGTACCTACCTATTTATTTCATATTATCACACGATACCACGTAAACAAATTTACGTAATAACTAAACACAGTATTTATATTTATATTGATATATTTTAGACAAGGGGTAAGACAGGGATGCTCTCTGTCACGTGCTCTTTTTAACGTTTATATACAGAATGCGATTGACGACTTGAGAGAGAGAATGAGTCACAGAGAAGGTGTAAGGATACACGGGCAAAAGATAGACATGATAAGGTTTGCTGACGATATTGCTATGGTTGCTGAAAGTGAGGAGGAACTGCAGGAGGCCTTAGATACTTTGCAAGACATTCTTCAAGATAGCTACAACATGAAGATAAATAAGGACAAAACAAAGCTGCTGACTGTAGGCCGAACGCAACATCAGATGAGAGTAGTGATGTCAGGAGTTCCACTAAAGAACACCAAGGAGTTTGTCTACCTCGGGAGCAAAATAACATGGGACGGTCGGTCTAAGAGCGAGGTCGACAGCCGTATACATCAGGCTAGGCTTGCATTTAATAAAAGGTCGAAAATAATAGAGTCAAATAATATAGACCTAAAACTGAGAATACTCCTCATCAAGACCTATGTATGGAGTGTCTTGATGTACGGCTGCGAGACATGGTGCCTATCCGAAAGGGATAAGCGGAGACTAGAGGCTTTTGAGATGTGGTCCTATAGAAGACTATTGGAATTTCCTGGAGAGACCACATCACGAATGAGGAAGTTCTTCAAGGAATCGAAGGAGGAAGGCACCTGCTCAGGACCTTGTCCGAAAGGCGTGCAAGATGGATCGGCCATGTAATACGTCAAGAAGGTCTCTTGCATGCCATAATGGAGGTATGATCGAGGGGACAAACTCTAGGGGACGCCCACGCCGAGAGTACCTGGAGGACCTGTTGGTGGACGTACGCTGCTCATCATATGCAGATCTCAAAAGAGCCGCACAAGACAGGGAAAAATGGAAGAGAATAATGGAGGAAATTGCTGCAAACCAATCCCAGGATTGAAACCAGAGAAGAAGATATTTTAGTATATATTTAAATAGAAACTGGTAAAAAAGTGAGGTATTTGTAAATTGGATTGCCTTTCGAAAGGGAATTAAAACAACCACGGCGTAAGATGTTAATACTAGCAAATAAAATGCATTAAATTATTTATTTAGTCGAAAAAATATATCTTTAAATACGTTAGCATCATTAAAGTATATTTAAGCGGTAGCGAAAATGTCGAGAAACCATCATAAGTAGAGACAATCAGCGAACTCGTGGAGGACCTTCGAGGCTTCGTGGCTCCGGCGGCTTCAAGGGTCGTTCAATGCTGTTCGTAGAACAGGTTTATATATGTGTGCTAGGTTTTCTATGTGAGCGTGTCTATATCTGAAGTCGCGTTCTGTCGCCTGTCCTTATGTTCAACTTATATGTGATAATTTCCGATTAAAGGCAAAGGCACCTAAATACGTAAGCTATGTTTAGCAGATGAACGAATCCCAAATAGTAAAATACAATTTGGCACATCAACTCTATTGGGCAAGAAGTGGCGTTTCAGTGCAAGAGTGCAAGATAGCGGGCGCAGCTAGCAGGGGGCGCGTGGGCAGCGGAGAGTGTCCCGCGCGCGCTGCGCCACACTTTAATCTCGCGCCATGCCATGCCAGCCCATAATAGGGATTGCGACGGCACAGAAGGGCTTTACCGCCGTCAGTTGACAACGCCATTATTTTTCACGTCACATGTTGACTCAGGGGTGGATTCAGAAATGCTAAGGACCATTTTATGTGTATTTAATTACACTTCATAACTAAACTATCGTTTATGTGAATGAAAAATAAAACCACTCGAATTTAATCATTGACGATTAAAATAATAATATTTTTTTATATATATTAATATATAATACATATTAATATAATTTATAAACAAACAAAAAATATTTATATTAATTTTAACAAATGGTTAAAAAATATATTTTTTATTGATTCTCAAGATCACTCCTGGCAAAATATTTAATGTCAAAAATAACATTTTATTATTCGAATCAGTTGTAATTTTAAACTTCCCTTGATATACTCGTATGTTACATCCACCAATATTGTGACGTGAACAGAAGACTTTGTTCCTATATGAAAATGAACCGCACACAACTTTTTTATGCAATTGAACGATTGGTTGCTGTAGCAGAACGCTACATATGACATAACATAATAAGTAGCTACTATACATTAAAATCACGCAATCGGCCAATCGTAAGAGAAGTGAAATTCTTTCATAGGGTGTAAAAATATTGAGGGTGTTTAATAAAACCCAAAGTCTAACCCCGCTTGCGTTTACCAAGAGCACAATGAGCCACCCCTGCACAAATAACGGGAAATAAAACGGACACGACCCCTCGCCATTTTAATGCCAAAATTTGACCCGCGTCGCCATACTGTGTGGACATCCCTTGAAAAATGAAATGTATTTTTAGTTGCGGTAATACAACCCCACGAGGGAGCTGTGCACAAGTCCAGCGAGAACTTCAGCTCGCTTTATACCAGAATTAAGAATTAATTACATCTAATTGTGCTTATATTGAATTATGTTTACAAATTTCACTGTGTTCGATAATATTACATTCACAAATATACATTAAGCTTTACAAATATTTTTAGTTTGTCTTTGCATAATTAAAGATAATCTTTGATTAAGAACCGCCATTATATTTACAATTATATTTTTTATAAATCAGTAGATTAAAAAAAGTATACTTCAATTTTAAATTTTCTAGGAATTGTGAATGATTACAGTCTGGTGACATTGGAGATTGATTATATTATAATATTTATTATAACAGAAAACTTTTTAAAAGACAAATTTAAAATGAAAATAAAATAAGCATTGAAAAGGTATAATTATTTGACTTTAAAAATTGGCTATTTGTAATCTAAAATTCTGTGATAAATCAATTTCTTCCAATCGCTAAGAGAACCATTCAGGGTTGAATTCGTTTGCCGAGTATATAAATAAGACCTCTCCTCAAAATTGAAACATCGCGGCTATCTCTGGTTCCAAAATCAATTCTTTATAAAGCAGTTTCTAATTGATTTCTGGCAAAGAAACTTCTTTCACAAATAATTTTCTTAAATCTAAGAATTTCTTTTCCAGTAACAAAATTAATTCACTCACAACGATGGATTCTAAAATGTTTTCATCGTTTGAATTAATTAAATATTTTAAATTTCCACCGACCACCATTTTAATTTTCTGTCATCAAAGAGAATTTCAAATCATTTCACACAATAGGAAGATGTCTTTGAGAATCACTTTGGCTTTTAGATTTACGTACGTATTAATCGAAGATAATAAAAACATATCTCAAACGTAAATTCAAAACACAGTTATTCTGAATTTGTTGGTTGTTTGATTACCGGATGTACCATGTAAACGAATGTAAATGAAAAGATAAATGTTAAAAAGAGTAAACCGTAATTTTTATTTAAAGAGCTGAAGAGAAATAAATAAAATAAATGTTCAGAATTAAAACTGAAGCACAAGATTGATTATAAAACGTGAAACGCAATAAATGTAAATTGGTCTGCGCCTGACCAGGGACATACAAAAGCTTTGTTGCTTTATGTATATTAAATTTTATTGACAGTAAATTCATATTTTAAGCAAAGAAATGCACTCTAAGCCATAAATATTTTGGAGTATATTTTCGCAATCTGGTTTTCACGGAAACAACATCCAATATACTTGAATTGCATACATACAACATAAATATGTAGCAGTTTATTTTCCAGAGCGTCTTTTGTTGTGAGTCTTCTAGAAGCTTCCGCCGACTGAAACAACTGAGAGGAACTTAGCATTTTGGCGTGTGAGACTTTGGACTGGAACGTAGATATCTCCGATGTAATAAAAATAGTTTTCCATCTTAGATCTTGTTCCAAACTAATTTACTTGACTGGTCAGTTACTTGATCACGCTCGGTATAGGTACATTATTGTATTCGGAACTTTGAATATTTTTAGCACAAAAAGCAGATTAATTGAAATTTATTTTATTGTTACAACATAAATTTAAACAATGTATGGATACGTCTATCTTGTATGCCTTTAATCAAGTTATTACTCAGCAACGAGTGAAGTGGTGAATAGTAGGTAGTACCTTCTTTAATTACAGAGAGAGACTAGGCTGTAACAGAAAGATACCGAGATGAAGTGGCCGGCCTAGTGCAGATGGTCCAGATACCTTTGAAATGTGTACTGGTATATTAGCATTGAACGAATGTAGACATTAATTATTTGAATCGCCTAGTTCAGCAAACTCGACTAAATCGTGCAAACTTAGTTGAAAATTTTATCAAGCCACTTTTTGTTTTGTTGTGTATTAATTTGGGTTTAGTTTCGTCACAGGATCGACTAACTTCGGTAATTTCCGTCCGTTGTGTAGCCGTTTCAGCTAACCTCATTTACTCCTGTCCGAATGAGAAAATTTAAATCTCAAACTTTGACCCTGCGAGAAGAAAACCTAAGGGTATGCCTTGTGTTTAAATTACTATTTCGTTATACTCGTGTATAAAATCGTCAAGTAATAAGAACTTGATTTTAAAAGCTGTGAGCAATGCCATTTAACGTATTTTTAGTGTATTCAGATAAACCATTAAAACAAATCGATAAACGTGGTGAAGGAATAATAAATAAATATTCAGATGAGATAAATATACCAAAGGAGTGTACTATACTGATGCAAGCTTCCGTTTTCAAGAAGTTTTTTTTATATCTTATGGAAGTAACGTGTTTTGTCTGGAAAGGAACTATCAAATGTCTTAGATTATATCCTAAAATGGCGAATCATATCACTGATATAAAATATTGTACTAAAACACTGAACAGTGAATGGGGATTTTTTTAAATGAAATATCACATTGTTTTTTCACTATTACCAAAAATTCTTCAGAAGTAAAAAATAAATACTAATTAAAACAATAGAAAATATCAAAACTTATTTTTAGCCGAATCTGTCTTTCCTTTCACCTGATCCAGAGCTTGTTGCGTAACACTCGATCAAAAGCTTTGCTTAGTTCTAAGAAAAAAGAACACATTGGAGACTTTCTACGTCTATAATACGCAATCGTTTATTTTAACAAGTCCCCAGTTGTATTCGTAGAAGAGTCTCTTCTGGAGGCAAAATGATTCTGGAGAGGGTGGTGGTCAGCGGTGGCGTTTCATTATTCCGTTATAGCTGTAAGGCTAAGGCCATGTTTCTTCAGATGTCTGTACCTCATAAGGTGGACTACAAAAGTTTTGTTCGCGGCTTAGAAAAGGTGCAAAAAGATTTATTAGGATTACTACTGTACACAAGTGATTGAAGGCTCGGGGCCCCGTCTCCATCCAATACGGGGCACCTCCTCGCGCGTCACTTTCTCCTACGGACGCGCCCGTATACGCCATTTTGACCACTAATTGAATCTACGCAGTTCCCTTGACAAACCTTCGTTAATCGTTATAAAATTATATCTCGGAAGGGTTCACGAAGGGTTCTATTAGATTAATACACAATTTTATGTTTCGTATAATTTTTAACGAAATATTTAAAAAATCTTAGTATAAACAGTTTGGTGGTTATTTTTATAAAATGAAAAATCATTTTCCACTTTTTTCATAGAGTTTACAGTATTAGTAATTTTATTATAATAGTTAAACTAAATAAATCTCTCTTCGAAATTGAATTCGAGAATTTTTATGAATCCTCAAAATATTTAACCTTTAAATATTTATTATTTTAGCACAATTTCTCTGTCTTTCAATATTAAACTCGTACTATCATATGACACGAAGAGGAATGCGACAGTGTACTTGGGCTATTTTATCAATGATCGTCCACGGAATGCATCTCGGGTAAATGTTGAATGAAAACGTAATTTAAATATGTCGCCTCACGTAGCGAGACACATTTTTTGAGCTGCTAGCAACACCCTCATCACGTGATGCATGTACGAAATAGTCGAAAAGGAAAACGAGATAGGTAGAACGTTTAAATAAGAATATTCGAGCGCGAGAAGGCTCCGGTCACGCATAGTTGGACCGAAGGGAGAACGCCAAAGGAAATAAAGGCTCCTCAAGTGGGATAACGGAGAACATAAATCTATTTGTTCGGATGCTCAACTTTTTAGGTTTTCGTTTCTTTGTCTGCCCCCGCTATTCTACGCGCCGAGCGGTCTCGGGACATGGTGCCTCTGATGTACGGCGTGCTTGAGCGGGGGGTTATTTAAAATAGTCTGAAATTGTTTTTGAATAAGATATGTCGAGTGTTATTGTACCTCTGTTGCTCTCTACTTCACTTCAGACACGCTCGACACTTCCCAACTTGACTTTCACTCTCGCCTAACATTAACACGTAATTAATAATCGAGACATTTGCTTAAATACTTCCCTCGGGAGAACCTCGGCACCCGCGATAAGTTGGACATATATAAAAACATGAATTCGAATCTAGAAAATTGGAAACTTGTAAATAGCTAATACGCATTTCCGCTGACTGCGGCAATAAGTGGGCCGACCCGGGGGAAACATCAATCACTCGGGCTTATGGTGCCGCCGTGACGGATGCTGGATTTTGGAATCCGGCTTTAGTTGGTTCTTGTATCAGGGAATGATATTATGCGCAGGAATATTCAGCACCATGTTCTGCGTATGTTTTTTTGCGTCTTCAGTGGGATTTTCAATGAATAAATAAGGCGGGAAACGTATCCCGGATAGTACACATAATTAATCTTGGATGGATATTGAAACTTTCCACGTATGATTCTTAACTCAGGTCGACACACGTTTTTATTAATTTCATACATCACGATAAATTATGAATTCAATCATATTATTGCTAAAATTTTACTTAATGCTAGAATATTGAGTAACCTCTCTTGTTTTCGTACATAAAAATATTTAAATACGTGTTCATGATATGGCATTCCTCATTCACAACCATGCACCCGTTTTCTTTCAGTTTGTTCTGATTAATAAAATAACTTTGTTCATTGTCTTATCAATCCTAGGAATTTTTCAATTTGTGATTCTCAAACTCAAAAAATATAATAATCAACAAATTCATGACGAAATACTTTAATCAAATGTGAAATCATTTTCAAAAACGCGCGTGTCCGGTGATTGCTAATTATAATGATTGTTCACGCGTGATTTTAATTTGATTTGCCACTATTCCGCCATTATTAGAACTGCATCTACTGAACTCCGCTCCCTCCGCGACTCCCATCCTGGCAGAGAGGAGGTGCCGACATGTCATATCAAGTTACTCGCTCTAAGCCTAATACCGCGCGCCTTATCAACCAGCGGTGGCGACAAAGGAATTTATTCCTAAAGACTAAAGCTATGTTATAGAAAAGGTCATTCGAACATTTTAGTTAAAAGCCTTTGTTAACTACGTTGATTTTTTGTAGGTTGAAAATACGTTTTCTAATTATAAGAGAGACCTATAAAATTTGTATAAGCAGCAACTGCTGGCCGTCCTTTCGCCGAGGAGTTCCGAGCATCACATTTCTTATTCCTGGCCTTTTTACAGACCACACTCTTATCTGCACGTCCATTTCACCTGCCACCTTGATGTTGGAGAACTGAGAGCTCACCGACAAAAACGGCCATGGGGCTCTGATGCTCGTACCTGGCGAACCAGGCGGAGAAGATGGCATAATAATAATAATAATAATAATTAGGCTAATTTGTATAGCGCCGTTTTCGTGAATAGCTCACCTCAAGGGCGCTTTAATCATATCATATATAATTTAATAATTAAGGGGCATAATCATATGTGAAGGAGAATGTTTTTATTACAAAGTTTTAGAAGCACTTCAAAAAAATAGGAACCACTGGAAAAGTCACAGGTTGTCAAAATTTTAATGGAAGTCCAACAAGATGGCGCCCGGCGTTCGGACAAGCCATCGCCCGAGCAGAAAAAAACTTGACCGATTAAGATGGCGACACACATAGAGGGACAAATGGGAAACATCGTCACGCGGTAGTAAAGAAATTACACAAAAACAACTAATAACACCGATTTTGATCAAAAAAACAGTTTTACCCGACACAAAAACAGAAAAAGTACACTATTAGCATGTGCTCCCATTAATAGACCCACTATATTACTGATTTGCAAGGGAAACAGCGGAGCGCGGACAGACGATAGCGTGATGACCGGCGTTCTAACCGAAACCGATATGGACAACCAGGGATGGATATTTCAGAATCGGTCCATTTACTTGTTTTTGAAAACCGAAAATTAACTCTTGAATGGGAAATATTTCCTTTGCCCAGACGTTCCATAATCAAATTTTTGTCTCAAATGTATCTATAGATATAAAACAAAGTCGGGTTAGTGACACCATTTATAATTCAAGAACGGTTAGACTGATTTTTATGATCTTTGAATTGTTGGATTTGTCTGCGCCCCGAATAGCAGAATAACTATATTAATATAGGGAAAAAATACGAAAAAAAATATGAAGAAAATTCATTTTCACATACGTTTTGTATGGAACGGCTTTTTTGATATCTCGAGAACTGGTTGACTAATTTCGATGATTTTTTTTTGTTTGTCTCGGCCTCGAGATATTTCCTCGCGCATTGGAAAAGTAAGAAATCACAAAAAAAATTAAATCCATATACAACGCCATCTCATGACATCATACGAGTATGTGCCGAGATTCCTGATGATTCACGGGCCGTGTGGCGCCATCAACCCTCAATCACCCTGCATGGTCGACGGCAAGTGTTCCAAGCGTTAGCCACGAGCAAATTTGACGGCGGAGACTATCACTGGCAACGATGGTTAAAGAGGGATTTTTGATCGGGTTGGCAGGATAAGTGTGACGGCTCCCTAAGGGTATATGGACTTTAACTTTTTTTACCTCATTGGAATGAAGGATGAGTTTTGGGCCACCACGTCGTTCAAATACTCTTCGGTCACGGGAATTTTCATTGTCAATTCTGCAAGCTAATTCTGGGACTCGATCTGGAGTGTATGTGGGGGAGGGGGGGGGGGAGTGCCAGCTCCTGCAGAGTGCTCGTGAGTCGCTGTCCGCCCGATCTGGAATCGATTTGTGACATCTGATTCATTCTACAAAAAACAAATTTCTGCGAGTGTAGAATGATGTTTTTGACCAGGCTTACCTTAGCTGACCTCAATTATTTGAATGTATAATAAATGTTAGGTAAGTTTAAACTAGCTGTTACTGGGACTGCTGTTCCTGGACCGCTGGAGGAGGCTAAGGAAGGGCCTGTATCGCGGGGTACCGTTCCCACCTCTCGCTTACATCTCCTCACCTTTCTCCTCGCCGTTTTCTAATCATTATTTCCCTTTCTTCTCCTCCTTGCTATAAACACAGGCGTTTTTTTTATCTCAATTCCGATATTTTTCGTTCTTCTGACACAATTCTCTTATATTTGAGTATTGTATTATATATAATTTTTCTGATTGTGTGTATTCTGTTTTATGTATAATAAGTTATATTTATGTGACCGTGCGAGATATAAAACTTTTATCATTGATAAGCTAACATCAGTCCCGCATGGATGATGGACGGGCCTAGGAAGTATAAGAGCGAATCTGACGGATAGGCGACGTTGCGCCTTATCAAATCAAATCACTTTATTTCATCAATAGACATTACAAAATTAAGGTTTAAGGCATCTATTGAGAACAGGAAAAATAATAACTGGGGTTTTTTTTTGTATTTGAATTGCTTTTAAAAAATCAAGTACATTCACAATACTTTTTGGCACTTTTCAAAAACATAATGCCACAAACGCCCAAATGTCGGAAACTTGTTTTGCTTTATGTAATTTTACCAATTTTACAATATGTACAGCATACCAGGCGTTTACAATAAATATATTTGGATTACCTGTTAATATATTGTAAAATAGCTCAGTAACATCTGTTTATCGCTTAGTATTAGTAATATCATATATACTCGTATAGCACATACGTTTCTAAAATTCTAATAACGCATAGGTCCGGGGGCGAGCCCAATCCTCGGTTCATAGCCGCGCTGCAGCTGTGGACTTGATTTATTTACGCGGACAATAAGCCTACTGTTTGCATACCATTTGCATAATGCAGCCCAACTGAATTGAATGCATAAATCAGCCCCTCCCAGCCTCACTCCTCGCACCCAATACTTCAGCTTACTTCGATGAATTACAAAATTCATTATTCCCATCCACACTGTCGCTGTCAATACAGAACTCCTTCATCAAGGTAGAATCGTTGAATTTAACTAATATTATAAATTAAAATTGAAGCCCAACTGTAATATATGACAACAATAAGTCTCGTCAAACTCGCGGCATGGGTAGGTACAATCTCGCAATTCGAGTTATTCTTAGAACACGTCCTTTTGCTCCTTTCAGCACACTTCAATTCTAAGGAGGGCCTAGATAAGTTAGAACAATAAGAGTGTAGACAAGAGGGAAGTGGAGATTCACCGATCCTGTCACATCCCGTCACACTATCTCGTATCAGACAGCCTCCCGTCCTGGGCGGCCCAATGAACTGGAAGGGCCCTCAGTACACCGGCAGAGTATGTTAATTCCCTCCCAGCTCGACTCAATGAACAGCCAAAGTTTAGTGAAACTGCTTTCATTGTATTTTAAAGTTACGAATACTACGTAAATTCTACTACGCCGGTTTTATCATCTCAACAATCTCCCTTACAGGACTACTTCGTGCGGGGAGTTGTACCTACTTTGTTGATATTGAAAGCAATATGGAGAATAATAATATCGGCGAGTTCATTTCTGCGAGTCGTTTCTTGGAACGTTTCAGCCCCTTCGATTGCACGCTCACTGTCCTTATCCTTCTTTCTAATTTCACAGAAGAGGAAGAGACTCTGAAGAACCCCCAGTGGCAAGCTTCACCGATATATTTGGAACCGAGGCTGTCAGGGGTGCTGCTCCTTCAGGCAGGGAGGTGCAGAAGAGATGGCGGCGGAAGAACTTGTAAGGGTTGGAATAGTTCTGAACCCATCGCTGAAAAACAGAATAATCAACGTGGATCGAACCAGTGACCGCCTACTGAGTGTAAAGCTGGCCCTGGTCAACCAACCTACACCAACAAATATAATCACGGCCTTTGCACTACAAATTGCATGCGACTTATAAATTAAACAACATTTTAAGGAGGATTTTGAGAGAGTTGTACAAAAAAAAACACAAAAAAGTAATTAAAATAGTAGGAGGAGACATAAACGGTCATGTGGGAGATAAAAGGGTTTCATATGGAAGTGTCCACGGACACTATAGTTATGGAATATGTAAAAGTCAGGTAAATGCATTTTGAACTTTGCCTCAACATTTAACCTGTCAATCGTTAATACCTTATTTAAATAGAAAGAGGAACCCCGAAAATAACCTACAAGAGTAGCCAAACGTGTTATCAGATTGACTACATTTTGGCAGACGAATTCTGCCTAAATTAATTTAAGACTGCAAAGTTATTCCCGGAGAACAACTGAAAACAAAACACAGACTGCTTGTAGCAGGTTTTGCCGTACCATCTAAACTGAAACAACAAAAGATCCAAGCTTTGGAAGGAACAGTACTCTGTGAGAATATTAAAACCTTTCTCAATAATGATCTGCAAAACCTGTCTGAAACTGAAGAGGCGTGGAACAACTTTGAGAAATCATCATCATCGGCTGTTCCTCGTGTCCGGGGAAGAGTGTACTTCATGGTTGTGGGTCCGCATGTGACTGGAGAGCCCGATCCTGGACCCACATACTCTGGAGCACTGGTGCAGGGGAAGGCGCTCGTAATGGAGCCGTCATCGTCTCCCAGTGGTCTCTCCTTTCTCCTCCTCCTCCTCTCTGCGACGTCGTCTCTGCGCCATGCTTCAAAGTCTTTCGTGCCTTTATGTACTGTTGTTCTCCACCTAGGTCTGTCTTCTGCAGTCTTTTCCCAGCAATCACAGTCGATTTTGGTATTTTGTAGGTTTCCTTTAAGGGAGTCCTGCATTGAAGATGCATGGAACAACTTTGAGAAATACTGTATCAGTGAAGCCACAAAACATCTGAGGTAGCCTAAAAGTCGCTCCCATAGCGGAAAAGGCTAGGGAACGTCGTCTGCGGTGGGTACAGCCATGTGAGCAAGAGAGACGATGACTACATTGGCCACAAGGCCCTGCAACTGGAAGATGGAGGGAGGGGACCGGGTCCGCCTCTTGCATCGTGGATGTCCGCAGTTAGGAACGACCTGAGGGCGCTGGGACTGGACAGCCAGATGACCCAGAATCGCGAGACTTGACGGAGCCGTATTAAGAGAGCCGATCTCAAATAACGGGATATGGCAAGAGGAAAGAAGAAGAAAAGATGGACAAATTGGGTTCTGATACAGTAAAACATAATAACTTACTGGTCCCTGTGAAACCGGAACACGTTAAATATTAAAAATAACAAAATATCTATTATATATTTCGTTTCATTTAACTTTTTCTTTAGTTTCGACCGGTTTTGACAACGTTTTGACAACAGTTTCAGTGGTGGAATGAAACTAAATAATCGTATTTGTTTAAAATATTTATAACTTAATAAATCTGTCGAAAACATATTAAAAGTATGAGTATTGTCCGACGAAGTATCTCTGTTCACAATACGAAATCTGAAACTACGCGTTAAATTATAGTTGAACGCTTTTTTTTTTTTTTTTTTTTTTTTCTTGTATACAACAGGTCGCTTAAACCCAATTACTGTATACACATTATTTTTAGCTATTATATTGATGATCCACATGACATGTGATAGGTAGCCAATCTATCGCCATTTTATTGTCACGTGAACTCTACACCAGACCAAAGACAATGTGACAATCACACTGCCATCGCCGAGAATCGAACCCGGGACCTTCGGTATGGAAGTCAGAGCTTCTAACCACTCTGCCACGAAGGTCGTCAAGTCGTTTCCAAGAGAACACCAAATTTAAATCTTAAACGTCTTTATTTTTTGTTAATTAAAGTCTTTTTCTAAAATTTTAATTTTTATGTCATCATATTGCTGTCCAATCGGATTCGTATATTTTCTCAAATACAATAAATGAAATCTTTTTGGTCGAAGCGTTCGCAATACGGCCCGTGGCCGGGTAGGGCCGGGTGTTCACTCTTCTATTGGAAATTGATGTCATTTCCCAGCCAACAAAGAGGGATGCCAATCCCAGAATTCAATTAACAAGTCAGAAAAAGCACAATAAGAAATCTCCTCTCGAGAAGGGCGCTCTTCACTCGGTCGGAGACCCTCCCCGGCCATACTGTGGAAGGAGAGTGGTGTACTCGTACCTTACTATACGTAACGACATGCAACTAATCTTTTCGTTTTATGTACTTATTGTTTCTCGCACAATTACTTTAAACTCCATATTAAATAATTATAACGAATGAAAAATAGTTTTATTATACTTTATGAGAATGACATGTTTTGCCTTGATTCCTATAAAGTATAACAAAACTTCTAGAAAACTAACGGTTTCATTCGTATTAATTTAATTTTAAAAAAGTTTATAAAATAAGTAGTTTTCTGAAAAATATAAAATAAGTTGTAATATTTGGGTATAAATTTTGCTCAAAGTATATTATCGCTGAATATTATATTATTATAATATGTAGCCTCGCTCCGGGGTTGCTGATGACTAGTGATGACTTATGGCGTGTTCACTAGATTTAACGCTTTAGAAATTACATTAAACTCTTTCTGACGCGTGCATATTAAGGGAACAAATGGCCGTTGTTAAGATTGTAGCCGCCTCGCCTGCGGCAGTTGCACGGCCACACCACACTGCGGCGCGGCACCGCCCACGCAACGGCACCCGGCCCCGCAAGAAAGGTTTTCATTTCTTATATAACACACTCGATAACACTTTTTATTTCGTGATAATATTTATTTTACAATAATAAAAACACACTCAATATGTTTCGTTCGTAATAACACTTATTGCTATTCATTACAACACACACGTTTATTTATTGTTTTGTGTACAATGCTGTAAAACTCCACATTAAAAAGTTAATATTGATTGTTAATTTTATAAAACGTGTAATTATATAAATTTTATAAAAATAGCGTGTCCCGTTTCGTTTTGCTAGAACTTCGTGTCAATAAAAACATAATATTATTTAAAATAATAAACGGGTTAACTAAAATAAGTCATCCCTGAAAACAGACGTAAAACTGTTGTTTGTCCGTGCGGCTTTCAGATGGAGCGAGCGCCAGTCTGCGGGCGTCTCCCGGCTTGCGAAGTTTAGCTGAATTTTCTTTAAGCTTGTTTTTTTCTGGAAAAAACCTTAATCGCTCGTTTTCCATTTTGTATATTTACGATATAATAGCCTATTAAAACAATTTAAGCTGTTTTTGGGGGGGAACAATTTTGTAAAGGCAGTTCACTGCTCCGCGGCCCTCGAGCTCCGTTTTTACACTTTTAACGAGCATTTTAATGAACTACGTACTGTTTCCCGATATATTATCCTGCACATTTCCGATGGCGATTAAGATTTCACCATAAACACTTAAATCGTGTCAACATACGAGTATGTTACGTTATCTCGTTTTTTGATATTCATTCTTTTCTCACTATTTGGCATTTAACATACTTTCACTTCGAAAAATAGGGTAGATTCTTGAAATTTTTTGTATTGCTATCATTCATTCGTCAAATATTTAGGCTTATAATAGGCCGAGCCATAAAGGGCTCCCTCCGCTTACCCGAAGCTGTTATAGGCGCAGCGGCGCCTTTCGTCAGCTTCACTCGTGCACTCCCTAGGCCCGTCCCCCGTCCATGCGGGACTTACGTTAAAAAATATATATATATATTTGAAACCAAGGGGGACCCAGACCACATTTAAGCTACGCTACCCTCCCTCGATGTCCCGCCGTACACACATAGCAATACAACAGCAAAAGCAAATACACAATTGATACATAAATAACATATGTTAGAGAAAGAATAAAATAAAAAAATAATAATGCACAGCAGTAGGCACAGGAGGGAGGGGAGAGACAAAATGCAGGATGGGGGAAATAAGGAAATTTATTTAATGTGTGGACAAAGGAAGGTAACATAGGAAGTTTATTCTATATATATTGAAGAGAAGAAAAATAATGCAATTGAACTAAGCAGGAGGAGGACGAGGTCCGGCATTGCGGATCAGTGTCCCCTCCCCCCATCAAGATAATCGGCACCCCCTCAAAGGGGCAAGTGACTTCACAAAACGGCAACGTCCGGTCGAGACGATTGGCCAAGGTTAAAAAAAAAAAAAAAAATTACAATAATTAAATAAAATAAGCAAAAAAAGAAAAAGCAATTGATAACAGTAATAATAATAACAGTAAATAATAAACCCGGATCAGGAGCAGTAGCCCCAGAGATAACAAAAACACATAAAATAAGAAGAGAAAAGAATAAGAAGAGAAAAGAAAATTCAACGAGCAAATTAGAAAATACTTAATTATAGTTGTAGATCGGCTAAGTTCCGACCTCAGCAAAAACATCTTGTCAAGTCTGAGTTCCAGATCGGACGAGCCGCGACTATCACGTCTTCAATCATCCTATCTCTCGCACGCGCGAGGAGACGACACTCCCAGAGGACGTGAAAGGCCATCTGGGGCCCCCCGCCGCACACACACTGCGGGTCTGACACCAGTCTAAAATCAAAGAGCCTGGCCCGAAAATTGCCGTGGCCCGAAAGCATCTGGACGACGTGGTGATCCAAGACGATCCACTCACAACTCATCCTCCACTTCAGGGAAGGGAAGAAGGAGTAGGTCCACCTCCCTCGAGGCGAGTCGTCCCACCTATCCTGCCAAACTCTTATGGAGGCCTCCCTTACTCTCCCGCACAAGACGGTGAATTCGTCCTCATCCGGGTCGAGAGAGAGGCCCAGGTGGGACACCCTCTCGCCCCGTCTAAGGCGTCTCCTGGCAACGGCCTCCAGCACCTCGAGGACGGCAGGGAGAACCCCTCCGATGACTGGAAGCGCCACAGAGGCCGCAGTCCTATAAGCACCCGTCAGCGCCAGAAGAGGGACGCGTTGGCCCCTCAGCAGTGCGGAGGACACCGTCCGAACCGCAAGGCGACCCGACCACACCCCGGCCGCGTATGTGACTCTCGTCACGTACACAGCCTTGTAAAGTAGTCGGATCGCAGGCGATCGGAGGCCCCACGTCGCAGCGCTAAGGCGCCTAACCTGCATAAACAGATTCGCGGACCTCTCCGACACAGCCTTGACATGCCCCAGGAAGGAGAGCGACATGTCGACCTGGACACCGAGGTATCGAAGCGAGCTCTCAAACCTGATGCCAGATCCATTCATCCGTTTGGACGGGTTTCTTGCACGGCTGAGATTCCCACGGAGAAGCATGGCGGACGTCTTGGACGGGGAGAAGGAAAGCTTATTACGTTCTCCCCATGCTGCAATTATCTTCAGACACTCGTTTGAGACCGCTTCAAGTTTTCTCCGGCTACTTCCACACACCAGGAGGAGCGCGTCATCCGCGTACGCAACTACTGTGTTGGTTCCTGGTAGAGGCAAGCGGAGGACGTCATCGAACAGGACATTCCAAAGAGTTGGACCGAGGACTGATCCCTGTGGACATCCCATCGTCGAAATCCTCTCCACCCGAGTTTCACCATGTGTTAGCTCCACTTTTCTGTGTCTGAAGTAGTCCAATATGATGAGGAACAACTCTCTTGGGCATCCCCGGCTCCTCAGCTTCGATAGTATCATTGGCCACCACGCGTTATCGAATGCCCCGCTAATATCGAGGAAGACACCCACTGCGTACTTGTTATCACTTCGAGCAGAGTCATTAACCCAATCCAGCGCATAGTTAATAGCATCCTCGGTGGATCGGCCTCTGACGAAACCAAACTGTCTTGGGTACGGGGGGGTCAGAGCGACATCGAGCCTGGCGCGCACCAGCTTCTCCAGGACTTTACCCAAGATTGGGAGAAGCGTAATCGGCCGGTACGCACCAGGGTCGGTGCGAGGTTTATCTCCTGGTTTGGGGATGACTCTGATCGATCCCATCTTCCAGTCGGTGGGAAAGATACCCCTCCTCAGGCAAGACTGCATGACGAGGGTCACCTCCTCACCGGCAAATTGCCAGACTTTTTTAACAATTACGCCCGTTATTTTGTCGACGCCCGGGGATTTAGTAGGCCCTAGGCCCTTCACTATGATTTCTAACTCTGCCTTAGTGACCTCTGCGACAGGCGGCCTGCTCCGGATATCCCGGGGTGGGATGCGACAAAGCGCGCGAACCTGCTCATGGTGAGGGCCCTCGCCCTCCGTCGACTCCAAGGGAGACAATCTGTCCAACAGCGCCATTAGCGTTTCCGAGATACCTGTTGTTTTTACACCTTCAGCCGCAATGACCGTGGAGAGGCAGTCCCCGTCAGATGCACTTGCTCTGCCGATGATGCTGTTGAGCGTCCAGGGGTCGGCATTCCCCACCTCCGTCACGCAGCTTCGCCAGGAAGCAGTCTTAGCCTGCCGGAAGGTTCTAGAGTAGGCCCCCCGAGCACATCGAAGGTCGTTTAGGAGCTCTTCCTTCCTCTGAGATGGGATTCCACCCTTTTTGGCATCTCCGGCCCGTCTATAGGCCCGCTTGTAGGACCTTCTGGCCTCAGTGCAGTCAGTATTCCACCAGTCCGAGCGAGGACCGCCTCTCGGCGCGGTGCGGCCGAGGGCGCGTTCCGACGCCCTGACCACTGCGCGATTAAAATGGTTGCCCACTTCATCAGGGCGGTCAGACGCGATCCTCCTCAAGTCATACAATTCATCTTTCAAAATCTCACCAAAGCGATCCCAATCCGCTCGAGAGGTCCGAAAACGCCATTGACCTCTGGCCACTGGCCGCACCGTTCCCCCGACCGAAAAGGTAATGAGACGATGATCACTGAGAACATCGCACTCATGAACCGTCCAGCCGGAGATCCGGGGGTACACCGAACCAGAGCAGAGGGTGACGTCAATGCAGCTCTCTCCGCAGGGCCCAGCAAAGGTAGGGAGCTGACCTGGTAGGTTAAGGACGTGTAGCCTTGAAGAGGCCACAAATTCCTCGACCATTTCAGTCCGATCCCTCCTCGAGTGGGACCTTGTGGTGTCATGCCACAGGGAAGAGTGCGCATTGAAGTCACCACCTATTATCACGGGTCGATCCCCAGCTCTCTCAAGCACCCGCTCGAGCGAGCTGATATGGGGCTCAGCAGAATCGCCATACTTAAAATAAGTGGAGACAAAGAGGATTTCTCTGCCTCCAATAACAATAGAAACGCAGACAGCGTCCTCCCCAGAGAGGCCCTCCAACAGGAGGGGACGGACTGAGGGATTGTCGATTACTATCCCCGCCCTGGGGAAGGCACCCCTCTCAAGGACAAAACTTGGCTCCCCAATGCCCCGCGTCTTGCCCCCCCAGGCGTACTGCTCCTGAATTAAGGCAATGTCCAAGACTCTTTCACGCATTACGCGCTGCAGCATGAGTGTTGCAGCACGCGACCTCCCTAGGTTGATTTGTCCTATTCTTAACTTGGCGCTAGCAGCCATAGTCAGTTGCTCGTAGCACTTGACTCACGGCTGCCAGATACGCTGGACACTTGGAGTCGCCCGTGGGATGGTCCGCCTGCCGTCCTTATCCTGGTGGCCGTCAGCAGCACAGTGTCTACAGGTCTCCTGCTCGCGCGTGCAGCGCCCGGACATGTGACCATACAGATGGCATTTGAAGCATCAAATCGCCCCCACATAGTCTCGACAGCGGCAGGCCTCCCAGCCCATATACACGAAGCCCGCGGAAACCAGTACAGACCTGGCCACGGGATGCATAGCGTACACCCCGTTCTCCCTGCCCGATCCCGGATTTCCGAAGGTGCTCACCCTCCTAAAAGTCCGCGAGAATTCTTCCTCACTGAGAGTGGAGGAAGCCACAGACGCGTCTGCCAGGTTGGAATCATATATTTCTTTTGCAAGGGCTGCATCCTTCAGCGCCGAGGGAACGTCATAAATAACGATCCTCGGCAGTCTACCCCGCGGCTCCACCAGAGTCAGCCCTCTCTCCAACAGTTGGGTCCTCTTCTCTCCAATCTTGGTTATTCCCTCTTTCGAGGAAGTCTCCACCAATAGTCCAGCTCCCCTGATCCGACGGGTGCGGACAGGCTGAAAGCCGTCCCTCTTCGGATCCAGAGTAGCCATAAGTGTTTTCTTTGTGTCCTCGGAGGAAGCTCCCTCCGGTCTAGCTGGGTAGACTAGCACGGTCGGTCTAGCTGGTCCGACCGTGCGATCGACCCCCCCAACACAGAGTTTAGGGACGGCAGCAGCGACTACCCCCGCATACGAGCGGGTGCCCCCGCTGGGCAGCGAGGGAAGGGTCCCAGACAGTCCCGATGCCACATGTCCGCTGCCTCTGCGCTCCAGGGCGTCAAGGACGCCCTCCCTTGCCGCCCCGCGAACTACATCTGTCATGGAAGCAGCAACCTCGAGCTCCAAAACTCTACTCTCCAACCTCAATATTTGGCTAGAGAGATATTCTAGATGCGATTCAATTTCGGCTTGAGCCGCGGACACACTATCCCTCTGATCCAGATTGACTCTGCCAGGACCTCCAACCACAACGGCAGCAATGGACTCCACCGCACGCTCAACAGCACAGACAGCCTCAGGCTTCATAGGGGTCTTAAAGGCGCCCACATTCGTCACAGCAGCGTTAGCGGCGGTAGGCGCCCCGGCAGCAGCCGGGTCAGCAGCAGCGGCCAACTTCTTGCTCCTGGTACCTCCAGCCGGAGCAGCGGCAAGTAGACGCCCCTCCAACGTGGAGACCAGGGCCTCACTCTTCTTCCCTTTCCCCCCTTTAGTGGTTGGTGGGGCAGCAGCCGGCACCTCAGTCAAGTTGGGCAATGAAGAGCCGACTGTCTTCAAGGACGGGGACCTATGCAGCGACTTTCGAGGCCGAAATGGGCCAGCCACGTCCTCAATCACCCTCGGAGAAGCCGGAGGTGTCACCGGCTTCTCCCTCACGCCCTTTGTACCCGACGGAGGCATAACAAAAGTATTTAAAACTTAAAACTTAAAAAAAAACACAAAATAATTACGTATAAAGAAAAATAATTAAGATACTAATAATAAAAAAATAATAAATAATAAAAAAAGTCGATATTGTCTGTGTATCACTTTACATCACGTATCACTCGTGGCACAGTGTATGGGTCCACTTATGATCTATTAATGAGACACCATAGACTGGCACGGCAAACTATCTATGGTAAAACATTTTGATAACTGTCAGTTCAGTATTCAAAATTCAGAACAAAAAAATAAATGAAAAAGTCACTAGAAGAATCTCACGACAATGCAAGACAACACCACCATTGGCGCACCGGGCACTCGCGAAACACTCCTGATCACAACTTATGCGTAGAAAAAACACTACTGATTGCAAATGACTTTAAAAACTGTAGGAGCACGGCCTTGCGTGTGCAATGACAGCCGCCGTCCCACTTCCGGTTGCACACGGCTTATGAAAAATATCAAAAATAAATATTACTATGTATTTTTGTGCAGTGCACACGAATAGTAATATTAATCAGTCCAATTTGCACAGCGCCGTTTCCACGAATAATTTACCTCAAGGGCGCCTTCGACAATATTATTTTCAGATATTTTGGTTGTTTACATTTAATGTCGGATAGTCAATGCGTCAGAGGCGTATTCCGGGAGCATATTCCAGGCAGCCCGACCCTCCACCGCGAAAGCCCGGTCCCTGAAATTTGGACGGAGACTTAACTAACTAGCCTATTACTGAGTGTTTACTGATCTGAGCGTAGATTGTCTGGAACTAGAATGGTGTCAAAGCCACATATAATTGATATTAGAGCAAAATTGATTAAGTATTGGCGATTCATTCAAATTATTCAGAGAAAAAAAATTCTAGATGGGTTTAATTTAAATTCATTTAATTCGATATAGCTTCAAAGTACTTTGATTATTGATTATAGGTGTCAGATGTTTTATGGGGGTCGCAGAAAAAGATTATTTGTTAGTTGTCATCATAATAATGGAAAAGCAGGTCAAATATTTTTTTTTTTTCGGTAACGTCATATGTAAACATAATAAATAAAATCGGTCCTAGCACTGAACCTTGATGGATACCAGACTTGAGGGTGAATTTTGTATAACTCATTGGTCCGGAGTCGCCTTGAGCGTGGTTTGGTGATATGGAGTCCCCACGAGGCGAGATACTCGCTCATGTTAGAGAGAGTTCAGAAAAGATTTTTGAGATATCTCTACATGAGGGAGTTTGGTAGCTATCTGTGGCTTTATCCCATTACATTCCTTTTGGGCATGCTGGGGACCAATAGTTTGCAGATAAGAAGAGATTGGTGCACACTTACCCATTTCTTCAGACTTATCAAGGAATTCTTTGAGAACTCCGTTATCTTGGAGGTTATCCATTTTTACGTTCCAGGTGGTTATCTTCGAGAGCGTCAGCACAGACTATTTTATCTCCCAGCATGCAGAACCAACCTGCCTCTGATGATACCGGTGGGGAGAGCAATCAAACTGCTGAACATGATCGCTTCGGAGATCGACGTCTTTCATATTCGTTAAAGTACGTTCAGAAGACAAATACTCTTGACTTTGGAGAGAATTATGTATTCCTAATGTCAAACCATCTCTCATCCTGGTATTATATATTGTTTTACGTTTTACCTGTTCTCAATATATACGTTAAACTATAATTGTTGTTTGTAATATCTTTTGAGAAAATAAACTGATTTGGTTAGATTTGATAGTACAACAATTTTGTTTTCACATTTCGAATGTTCTTATGTAGGCATTTTAATTTTTTCATTTCATTTTCATTTATTTATATTAAACATATCTAAAGCATTACAGAATTTTTTTTTCCAATACACTAAAGATACAAGTTAGAGATACACAATAATAAGTAATACATAATAGATTAATAAAAAGAGCGAGAAACATAATATGCATGACAAATTAATAAAATAAATATACCATACAATTATAATAAAGATAGTACTTCCCTCAGATGAGCCAAACTATCACAAAATATGTCAAACTCCGAGGTGATACGATTAAGCAAAGATAATGCTCTACCTACCGGCATAACCATTGGCAGGTTGGTTCTGCATCGTGGGAGATAAAACAATCTATGGCCCCTTTGTCGAAGATAATTATCAGGGACGAACAGACCTACATCACTCAGGATTTCTGAGTTGTGTATACAACCGCCTATCAGTCAAAAGAAGAGGACACCCTAGTGAATGTCTCGTCTCCTCTCGAGTGACTGGTAGCCTAGCATCCCTAGCAAGAAATCAGTTGGAAAGAGCCACGGGTAATATCCATACTTCCTAAGATAGAGGTATCTCAGAAATTTTTTCTGCACCCTCTCCACCATCAGGGAATATCGAACCTCATGCGGCGCCCAGATAATGGAACTAAATTCCAACCCACTTCTCACCAGAAAGTTATACAGCAGCTTCAGCACCTGAATATTACAAAAGATCTTGGCGTTTCTAATGACAAAACCAAGCATTTTGAGGGAGCTATTACATAGTGAAATATAATTTACAATATATAATTTACAATAATATCTGCGAAACATGGGAAAATGCTGAGCACCATATTTATATTTTGTTGTTTTTATTTCTCATATTTCTACTATAAAGTTTGTTGTTTGTAAACTTTGTTGAGATCTGATTAAAGTAATAAAAGTGTCGGCTAAAAATCATTAGAATCGTTCTTGTTTTCATATATAAACGATGGTTTGGCCAAATATATTAAATCTTATTTGAAACGTTCAAGTTTTTATACGGTCTCCTGACTAGTATTAGCGCATGGGATAAGTCACGAATGTTGAGGCTTAAATTGAACTAAAACTCGCATGAACTTTTTTGATCTGCGTAATGTAAAGTTTGGAAATTTAAACCGGAAATTATAGATATATAATGAGAGAAAGCCCAGACTGATCAAGAGTAATCGTATCACGTGACTAGATAATACCATCGCACGAGGTGGCGCAGACTCGTAGATTCGCGACTTTCGGAGGTGCCCCTGTCTACGAAGCTAGATGAAATATTATGTAAATGGTGGCAAAGCAAGCTCATCTCTTCACCCGAACTCGGGGACATCGGAGAGAGTGTCAAGTTTGTGAAACAATATAAATGGCAGCGGTGAGGCCGGGCGGGCGGCTGGGCGCAGGGCGCAGGAACAAGTGCGGGAAGACAAGGGAGAATTAAGTGAAAGTTGGAGCTCGGATCAGTGCTGGAAGCTGGCTGAGGTGACAGCGAGGAGGCGCAAGGGATGAGAGTTAATCGGGGAGCTTCTCCGTACTTTTCCATGAAATTCAATTAACATAAGCTCTCAAGAATTTTACTCCTGATTGTATAAACTTTTTGTTGTGTTCACATCATATTTGTTGGATTAACTCTTTGCTCGGGGGCAAGCTCATATGAAAATGAACAATAATAAAACTATGGCAGTAAATGAATGTAGTGATGTTAGGAGGCACACGTAAAAACTTAAATAAAATGTAAGGTCACTTGGGATGGAGAAGTAAATAGGAAGTCGACAGCCGCATACATCAGTCAAGGCTTGCGTTTAACAAAAAACTTTAGAGTCAATAACATAGATTTAAATATCTGAAAGCAACTTACCGAGACTTATGTTTGGAGTATCTTGATGCACGGCTGTGAGACATAGTGCATAACCAAAAGTGAGAGAAAAAGACTGAAAGGATGCTTCTGAGATGTGGTGTAACAGAAAAATCTTAGAAATTGTTTGGAAAGACCACATCACGGAGCACGAGGTTCTAAGTAGAATTGAGGGAGCGAGGCAATTCATGAAATCCATTTCAGAGAGGCGAGCCCAATGAATTAATCACATTTTGCGCCATGAAGGTATCCTGCACGACACAATAGAGGAAACTAGAGACGTGTGTCAGGATCGAGTAGTGTGGCGTTCCATTCTCCTTGCCGGTCTACCCCTTCGAGAAAACAGCCGACGGTTAGTTGTTGTTGTTGTTGTTGTTGTTGCTACCAACCGTGAAAATCTACGCAATTAAATTCTTCATAATTTATAAAGCAAGTGTAACCAAACAGATTATAATATAATTAAGGGAAACAGTGCAAATTAAGAGGGATTATATAATACCAAGGACTAGATTATTTATAATATTTCACATATAATATTTCTAAAGATTTTAATTTGTTTAGTTCATGTAAGTTATTTGTCTTTAAATTTGTCAGCCATATCTCCTCTAATATCTATCTTATTCATGGAATTGTTACACTGTCTAGCAATGTTATTTTGCAATGATTCAAATATCTGCCCAGCCCAATTTGTATCTTCTATGCGTCTCTAGTGTCTGGTTATCAATTTATTTCCGACGAATTAATCGGTTCTTGTGAAGAATCGTTTTTATTTATTCAGTTATTTTGATCGATTGTACGGGTGATACCTACTCGTATTGTTCTCAACCACTTTGCGATCCCCGCCCCCCCTGTGTCCGCGGAACAGCTATTTTCTACCCGCTCATTAGTCGCGTCAGTTTCAATAACCCTCGCTTATGTCGAAGTATAAATACCACACTGAGCATTGTCACAAGCAAGGCGTCTGTCCATACATTTTTTGTATGCTCCTCGCGGACCTTGTTATGTGTATTGTTGCATTAATTGCCCGCATATTCGTGGGTAAGTTGTATCTGACCTCGAGAGAAGGGAACTTCACTTTTACATAATACGGACAATAATACACATCTTAATGGAGAACAGTGGGCTGCACTATTCCACTAGGATACATTCGTTACGGCATACAAAAAGGTAGGTATTTCTTATTATATATACAAGTAAATAACTTCGTCCGACTATATTGTGATATCAAAATAGAAGCGAAATAAAGAAATACGGGGGCGGGAAATCACTCGTCTTGAAGAAATTAATGAACACCTCTCATGAGAAAAAAGTCTATAGAGTCTATCGTCAACCTTCCGGTCCACCCCCTCCTCCGTCTCCCTCTCTCTTGCTGAGGCAGGTCCGGCGCCGGTCCTACAGACCTCGATAAATAAAACTCTCAATCAAGCTCACGTGAATGTTTCTTATTTGCGGGATGAATCGTTGCTACTAAGTTGAACCGTCTGCATCCAACATATTTCCCGAACCGACCTGTCTACGTACATCTACGGTACTTGTATGTCAACATCCAACGCCGATTATACACCTCTACGATCCGTCTTGTTACAGAGATTGTTGAGCGTGAAACGGTTTTTCATTATTTCTGTATTTTGTAAGTGTAACATTAATTTGTGCATCCATCGTGACGTGCAATAGAATGCAGGACGAACACCACAATTTTAAAAAACGGGACAAAATAGACACTCAAGAACATATCTTGCAATGCACTGGAAAGACGGATGTCATGTAAGTTTTTATAAAGTTCTGTGTTTTCTTAAATTATTTTTACATCTTGTAATTTGTACAAAGTGGTTGTTTATGATGATAAAGACTTTTTTAAATCAATAATAATAATCAATGTAGCAAGCCTTCATCGGGACTATAATTTCCAAATTCTAATAGAGATGGTACCTCTCGTATCAATTGAGAAAAATGTTGGTTGCTTGTACGAGTGATCAAACTTGAATTTTGTAAGCTTGCGCGCGCATTCTTGCAGATCTACTCGCGGACCAATTTCCGAATCTGACTTATCATTGCACGAGGAGCGAGCAGTCTCGCACGAAGACAAAATGAGGATTGGATACCTTACAGCCTATGGATTTTTGACCGAATCGACCTCGGTAACCCCGTGAATACTTGCTGCTATTTCAGGATCGAAATCGATTAATGTCAACGTAAAACAGCTAATCTAACTCCTAAAACATATGTAACATTCATAGATTTTTTACCGCCATCGAAATATAATTCTGAAAAAAAAAATCTTATTCAGTAATGAAGTATGTGAAGTTTTTCAAGATCTTACTGATATTAATTTCTTTAGAATGCCTTGGTCACCGTCTCTATCATACGTATTCTATTCAAAATACAGAGAAGCAACGCGTATACAGCATATAAAGCGAAGCTCTCCATAAGTTGCAGTTAACGGTGTTAAGCTGACCCGTCGGAGGCACGGGCATTGTTCCCAGTGGGTGCGGATAGCGCAGTCCTCCCACACCCCTCCACTGGATGACGTCATTACCCGGCCGCGGAGGGCGCCCTCGAGGGATGCTCTGGCACGGCGGGAACTAGCGAAGCAACGGAGGACTTGAAAACCACAACGCTACACTGATTGTCTCATCTTGAGACCAGCTCGAGCTAACATAAAGCCTAAAATCACGCTTTTCTAGCAATTCGGACGTTTAAAAAAAAGGGAAGATTTCATTTCCTTTCATTCAAACCCTTTATATCTGATGATTAAACATTTTTACTCTGTACTAGGAAAGTTATTTCAATTTGGATATTTGTAGATTTGGCACTGTTATATTCAGTTTCTGCACTTGAATTCCATAGAACGAGTAGAGAGGTTGAAGTACCAAGTTGGGGATGGAATTTGACTCATAAGCAAATATAACCGTTTTATATAACTGCGGTATGTCCAGTATACGATATATATATATATATATAGATATCAACACACCGTTTTCCTGGCGGGTTAGGCAGAGAAGGATGGACTACCACACCGTTCTGACCTGACATACCTCTCTATCTTTCTCCACATTCATACATCGTAACATGTACGCTCGTCGATTCTTCTAGCTTCGAATGTGACCGCCTTTTAGTATTTGATTAATTTGGTTATGCCATTCTTTCCTTGGTCTTCCACGACTTCTCTTCCCACTCACACTGCTTGTATACAACATTTTAACCGCTCTTCTCTCGTTCATTCGTTCCAAATCAAACCAAACCATCTCAAGGATCCTTTTCGGGGATCAGGGATCATAAGATGCAACAATCTGTGATCTCCTCAATGATCTCATTTCTACAGCATTTTTCTTAATTTCATCCTTTTTTCCAGCTCCACGCATCACTTTCATACATAAGGGTTGGTGCTAGAACTCCACTATATACTGCCATCTTTTCTTTAGTAGAGATATTTATATGTGCAGTGATGACTTTGAGAGCGCCAATGATTTTGCATTTTTATATTATTATAGGTACATTGATTATAACGTTAATTTTGTAAAAGTTTTATAATATTTTATATAAGTGACATATATGGATTATGTTCCGGGCGATGATGACTTGCGGCACTGTATTTCTGGGAGAATATGTATTTTACTAAAGAATTGTCAAAAGGGATAGGAAAACTTATCAACATTTACTTGGGTATTCATGCGGTAGATACGGGAGGGTATGTAACATCGAATATATTTCCATTTCAAATGAACTATTCGTGATAAGTCGACACATATTTTAGCGATAATATTTATTTCCTTTTCACAAAGATTTTTTTTTAAATCGTTCCATTCTATTGTGAAAAATGTAAATAGGGCTTTTTACGTTTAAAAAAATATAATATTCTATCTGTAATCGGTGTGGGCGGACCTTTCATTATATTCAGGTGCGGTATTAAATGGGTATTCAAAACAAATGCTCGCGTTTGTTTACAAACCAGTGCGGGGATTGTGGAGCTGCCGGAATACGTAATATAATCCAGCCGCGCCGTTTGGAGGAGTTCGCACCCTGCTATTAGTACATATATATCCGGAACTCTTTCTAGACGTTCTGTACCAAACAATATCACAAACGTTGGGACATTCTGAGAATCCTTCTGTTAAATATTGCAATGGATCCCTCCTTGTTAAAGAACAAAGTATACCTGGAAAATGACAAATGTCACTACCCCATTTGAATTCATTAATTTTTAGCGGACTTGCATTATTTAAATGGAATATTTCGCTCAGTTTAAATTAAAGCCAAGACTTTCCTCCGCAACAAGCGCAGTACCTGAGTAGGTATAATTCCTGGAAGGACCTAATTTTCTCGGCACTTTTGCATCTTTGCCTTCGTAGCTCACCTCTCTTCATGTAACTTTTATAAACGAACCTGCCAACGTTGAGTGAGATGCTGGTAGTCTGTGTTTCCCAGCCTAAACAGAGAAAAAAGACAAATAAAACAAACAATAAATAATTTGGGTGAGAATAACTTCGTGTATTTTGATTACTACCCGTTTGGAGAGGAGATGTCAATGTTCCCGATAGTAGGTACATGCAAGAATTGTTTTTATCTTTCCCAATCTGGTATACCGGTTGAATTGTATTTTTCAGATGTCTCGCAATTGAATAATAACCTGATGGGAACGATGGCTCGTACCTAGGCCGATCTTTTCTTTAAATATAATCCCAAATTGTTTTTATAAAAAGATGTTTTTATAAAAACCTTTTTACTTTGACTTTTACGGATGTTTCTGAGAAAAAAACATAATTTTTTCGTTTATGCAAGTAAAATGATGAAGTTTATGTATTTATTTCCGTAAAAAGTTAAGAAGAAAACCTTTTGTCTAAACCTGATCTTAAGAGATTATATTTAATTAAGTTTGAATATTATTTTTCCAATGAAACATTTTTCATAAAAAAATATTTCGCCATCGAAAAATTATTAAAATTTCACAAATTCCGCGTGTAAGCATAAATATCACCATTACTTAATTATGTGTGTGGTTTGTGAAACAAACGTTAAAAAAATACAAATATCATTAAAATAGTTTGAACACAAAGACGAGTAAAAAGTATACATACGTTAACGATGTGTTTTCATTATTAACGATTGTTCCTTTAAGCACGACATTGAAACAGACCAACGAAAACGTGGCACGAGCCAAATCAATTATATTATACGAGTGTATATGTTTTAAGTACTTTGTGGTTAGACATTTTAAATCATTACATATATAAAATAAAATAAAATAACGCTTTGCATATTAACCACGGAATTGAATTAATACTAACTATCAGGATTGGACTCATGCCACTGGATCAAACAGCGTGGGAGACAATCCTCTTGGCCTACCCCGTCAAAGAAACACCTTGAAGGTTAGTTTGTTTGTTGCGAGAAAGGTAAACCTCGTGGTGCCTGTGTCGTAACGAACTAAATGTAATATAATCCAAATTGGTTAATGTAAGAAAATAGATACTCCAGTGACACAAGTACATATTAAAGTAAATTCAAATTCTTCTTCTTCTTCAAGTGCCCTGTCGGGTCCACCCAACGTTGGCAATCACCTCGGCGAACCTGCCCCGGTCCTGCGCCGCTCGGAACAACTCCTCCATACTTCAGATACCGACCCACTCCCTCACGTTTCGCAGCCAGGACATCCGTCTCCTACCGGGCCCTCGGCGTCGCTCCGTCAATTTTCCCCTCCAATATCAGTTGGAGAAGGTGGTACTTTTCCCCCCGCAGTACATGACCCAAATGTGAAATCTTCCGAATCTTGACAGTTGATTGTTGACTCTGGCGGAGTTTCGAATTTATGTTATCATTGCAGAAGAGTGATTTCCTTTCATTAAATGTAGCTCTCGCTGCCTCAATTCTGCCAATCAAATTAATCAACAAAAATATGATATAAACACAGCAGGCGTTTATAAGTTATGCGAATAATAATCAAACGTAGACATGAAAATAATTATTATTTATTTAATGACTACAACAACCCCGCACAGCAAAGAGTTTCTCCCTTTCGAGAGGGCGGGTGGTTTGTGGTCAATAAGAGTCGAGACTGGAGCTACGATCCCAACTGCTGTATGAACCCTCTCCTCGTTATGTAATACCGGCGTCTCAGGCCTGATGGACAGGCCGCTTGAATACTGACAGCGGCATTACTGACATCTTTGACGCATTAATTACCCCAATTAGTTTAAGTCAGTTACACTAGGAGGGTGAATGAGTGAGGATGGTGCCTACGCGCTTCACCCCCTTCAGCCCAGTAATCACCATGGCACCGATTCCAATTGTATACAAACAATATTCGTAATTGTTATTATGCGCAAAAAATCTTCTGGTACTGACAATATATAATAATGCATACATGCTGAAAAAAAATATGCCCTATAGGTATATAATATTACACCCCCTCACTCACATTGCAAACTTAAGTTTTAAAACTGGCAACTTTCCGTATGCGTTTAAGCACTCAAATATTATTCCACTTCACAAAACTGATGTTAATAATTATAGACCCAAGTAATGGTTGGACTTGTTAACCGTAAATTCATTAAAAACAAAATACCTCACTAATAGTTTAACAAAAACAAACCAACTTGAGGCTGGTAAAAACCTCATAATTCATAGAAATTCTAATTGTCCCCAGCTCACTTCGTATTCTTGTCCTGCTTTGGAGCGGGTCAATAGTATAAAATACTTACTTATTACTTTGGGAGATAACCTTAGATGGAATTTACATATTACTTTACTCACTTTGTTTTCGAGAAGTTTCATTATATTCTATGTGAATGACATGTTTCGTCTGTCGAAGGCATTATCAAAACATTTGTGTATTAATAATATGTAACTCCTGAAGAAATAGTCTACTCGTCTCTTATTATAAAAATAAAGGAGATGAATAAGATTGTGGCAACTTCCACGGTAACGCTCCATACCCTCGAGATCAGGGAGAGAGTTCTCAGTGAACGCCATTAGAATTGTATTTCATTGACGAAAAATCAAATTGACTTCATAGCTGGGAAAGGTACGGCGGATGCAATTGACGTAGTTAGGCTTCTCACAGAAAAAGCTCGATAATATAAACAGAAGAACGAACCAGCACGGTACAAACAACTCGAAGTGGATGGAGAGCTTGTTCTGAGACCTGCGATAGAAGAAGGGAAACGACTAAATAAAAGTAACGATAATCAAATTCCGCCTAAGAGATGGAGGGACAGCTGGATCTCATCATCCGACGAGATATGATTTCTGTGTCACAGATCGTCAGATCTATCAAAAGAAGAAGAAGAAGAAGAAGAAGATAATCAAATTCATATCCGACCTTATAGTGCACACAATAACAAAAATTATCAACAAAAATATGAAAGAGGGAACTTTCCCAGAAGAACTAAAAATTGCAAAAATCACACCCGTGTACAAAGACGGTGAACGAAACCAACCATCAAATTACAGACCGATCTCAAATCTTACAGTATTTGCAAAGATAATTGAAAGAGTCCTACATAAAGGACTGTATCAGCACCTCAAATCTTTTAACTACATAGCGGAAGAGCAATATGGATTCCAAGAGCAGAAGGGAACAACAACAGCTATCACAAACATATGCAACTACATTCAGGCAGCACTGGATGCGGGCGAATGCATAACTGGACTTCAAAAAAGCATTTTATACCGTACATCTGGACACACTACTTGACAAACTGACATCCGCTGGGGTGAGGGGAAAGGCATACAACAAGTTCAAATGCTACCTCACCCAAAGAAAACAATACACAGTTGTGTCACGAATGAGCAGTAATGAAACAATGACAGAATTTGGTGTGCCACAAGGATCCATCCTAGGACCACTACTCTATATACTTTACATTTATGACATAACAAGATATAACATTACAGGGAAAATAATTATGTATGCAGACGACCTTGCTATATTCTACAAAAATGACAACGATAATGAGACCTGTAAACAAATTAACATAGATATAGAGACACTAACCAACTGGACACGCAACAACTACCTGACTTTAAATGTAAAAAATGTAATATTATACACTTTGAAACACGCAAGAAAAACCATAATATGTGCATAAAAATCAAAAATGACACAATAACCGAACTCGACTATGTAAAGTACCTAGGACTAACAATGGACAAATAACTAAAATGGACAAAACACATAGACAACCTAACAGACAAGTTAGCATCGCTATACTCCCTCTTCTACAAAATACAGAATTACATACCAAGAAGGGAAAAAGATATGATGATGACATATATGATTCCCTTCTGGGGGACAGGAAACCAAAAGGACATTTCCAGACTCCAAAGACAACAAAATAAAATAATAAAATAAGCATGTAACATTAATACCTTACCCCAACCATACAAGTTTACAGACAAACAAAACAAATTGACATATCAGACCTGACCAAATATGAGACCTTAAAAATTGTACAGAGTGACCATGGAAAAGACAACAGACAGCAGCAACTTCAACAGCAACAGCAAAAAGTTCAAACGCGTGCCCAGCAGAGGCATATGCGAGCTATCTTGAATATTGTGTGCAACATTTGAAGAATCATACCGCCGCAGAATAGTCATGATTAAATTTGAAAAGCTCTACGTTCTTACGCAAGAAAGAAATCAGAACGCGCGTTTTCATATTTTTGTGTATACACGTAGGCACAAAGTGTTGCTTTACAGACAATGTTGATTAATAATAATTATAAAGATAATGAATCTAGATAAAATGACTAAAACAACTTTATATAAATATTGCAAACGGCTCGATCAAAATTAACTTGGATGGCACCTAGTAACTGCACCGATAAGGGCACCGTGGCTTTGCGGAGAAGGAGAGAAGGGAGAAACCCTGGGCTTAGCAGAATAATTGATTGTAGCGGGTTAGCTCGAGTTTGGGGCACGTTACGACCCGTCACTACTACGGTGTGCTAAATCCATTTTAGCGCTTTCACAACAATAGAAACAGGCTACTCAAATTCGTAATGACTCAAATTTTATTAACATGCAATTCGAAGCATTTCCGCGATAAAGAGGCCCACAATAAATTTAACGTATTTTTGTTTTGTATCTGCAATGAAACCCAACTCTTACTGTTGCTACTATCGGAGTCAGTTATATCCCCCAACGCTACAAATTCGTGTGACATCTAACAATTATTAAACTATGATCATTTTAATATAAACATATAACAAATACAATAAAACAAATAATGATGAATGCAAGGATGTAAAAAAATATTTGGAAAGTATTCTGAAACAAACGAAAAATACTTCCGAAATGTAAAAACTGTTATATATTTATAAGGTAAATATTCTAAGGATAAAAATAATAATGTTTTATAATATCGGCCTACTTTGATTTAATATTAGAAACATTTCAAAATTAATAATTAGAATGGATTTGGGTCATTTTGAAACGATTGTTGCGATTAGGCTCGGTAAAATATTACGTTAATGACGTGAACATTATTGCTAACGCGAGTCATACGTCACGTAAATGAAAATGACGCCATCCCGCTAGAGGATTATGACGTCACATGTTAAGTGTTAAGCTTTCTAGGTTTACTTATTGCCGACACGAGATCTCCCAATTAACTTTTTACTAATCCGAGTCTTTTCATACTTATGTTAATAAATATCATTATTAATATATATACCTATAAATGAACACGATATATTAAATGTAGCAAAACAATTATATGGTTCAAGTACACAAGCAAAACATCTTCTATATAACAGTAACAATTATTTTTTTAAAATCATCACATTAGATAATTCAAATATATACACCAAGCTTATACTGGCAGTGAAATTGATATGCACTTCCCTTTAGTGTTAGCAACTATCAGTATCGAATAAAAAGCAACAAAATGGTTGAACCAGACGTTATACCCGTCAAAATATGGAAACATCTTGCCGATACATTTAATAATATTCTCAGGGAAAACCAGTTTCCTGAATCCAGGAATAAAAGCAAAATCAACCCATTTAACTGACCTCTCGACCTCTCAAGCTGAACTGGGCTCGAGCTTCGGACAGAGAGTCCCCAGATCGCTGATTTCAAGATCCGTCAGACCTGGAGGGTACCCGAATCTCCTTAAAGCCATGTATAAAGAGCCTTTTACGCGCGTGAGAAGCCCAGCTAGAACATGTTTTGTGGTAAATGTTGGTGCACGCCAAGGATCGGCCCTCGGCCTACTACTCTCTTGAAAGGTTTATAAAATTGCATAGAGACCAGCCATACCGTAGGTCTCGCAATTTTGGGCTGTAAGACACTGAGACGAACAAAGGCGGCGTATTGCAGAATGAGGATATTGAAGTGAAAATGATGGAATGACCAGGCTTGATAGAGTAAGAATCAAAGTAGCCTATGTAAATAAAAAGACAAGAGAGAGACCTTGTTACGGAGATGGATACAGAAGATACGAAGATCTCTTGGTCCAAAAAGCCCCACAACTGAACGTGGAAAGAAGAGAACCGGGTTGGTCTCGAGTAACTTTTCTGGAAACCGTTAAAAATGACACGAAATTATTACAAATCAAAAGCTCAAGAATGAGAAATCTGGCAAAGCTCAATTAGAAGAGCCGACCCTATCCGAAATGAAAAGCGAGGGGAGAAGAAAAAAAATAATTTATATATTCAGATATTTATTGTGGGTGAATGCATCTTCAAAAAAGTTGATATTACTAGTAACTGAGTTGGAACAATGGTATAGAACAATCTTTTCAATCAAATCTTTCTTGCTCCTGTAGCTCTTCTACTGTCATAAATTCATTAAACATTCGCAAATCTAAAATTATAAACCTTAATAAACAAATCCAATTCAATATATTCAATTTCAAACTTGGATCTAATTCATCGGAACAATTAAGTCTTAAGAGCTGCCCCTGGGACATTATACTCACATATACGATAATAATTCATAAACATTCGCCTAATTTTATTTACTTAACCGGTCTCTTTCAGTGGGAGGGGTAGGGCAGGCGATATCCGAGGGGAGATTTATTAAGGGGCGGATCAAGAGGTTTCACTTGATATGGAGAGAGGGGGGGAGAAGGGGCGCCTCGCATAGGAATTGCGGATTGATATCTGTTACTCAGGGGCGCTAAATTACTCAAATTTTACAATGACTATCAGTCAAGTCACATTTAAAGCCACAACACTATCAGCACGTCTACAGCGGAATTTTTGGTCTAGGCGTGTATGTCGACGGGAGATTATCGATTATTGTTTCTCTGTTCTTAAAATGGTATGAAATGTAGCTCTGTGTGTCTCGTCGCGTCACATTTCAAGTCTCCGTCTTTAACGTGACCAATTGTCTGTAGTACATGTAAAATGTGAAATGGTGTAATTACTCAATTATTATCACCTCACTGACGTACCTACGCTCAATCACCTACATATGTTTACTAACCAACAGTCATTAATCTGGTTTCCTATACTTCTAATTTTTTCGTAGAACTGTGGTTTGTGATGCCTGGCGGGTATTCATTTTTAATCTATGACCAGCGCGAGAAAGAGTATATCATAGATTTGGTGGTCCCTACTTTTTGTGAAAGGTTTATCCAATAAACCAAGAAGCGTGCGTGGCCTCCAAAGTGCTGGATATGGAAAAGTGAAAAATACCCTCCACTTTTCACGGTTTTTACGAAACGCTAGGAAAATTTTATGAAGTATTATAGCACGGTTAACCGCTAAACCTTTTCTTATCGTTATTGACTTCAAATGTATTATTGGATTCTATCAAAATATTGTAAAATATTATTATTATTGATAAATACTGATTATTTTAAAGATTGCTTTAATAAATTTGAACCTTGTTTTGGATCCCATAATATAGCGATGTTGCTTTGCATAGAAATATTCTAGATTTATTGAAAAATATAGGAATTTTGGTGAGAAAAAAAGTTATTTATAGTATTTTTTTAAGAATAAAAAAATAGTATGGTTTTAAAAGGAGTTTTAAGAAAACTTTTACCTTTACATACATACCCAAAGTAGGGGGGAGTTATTCATAAATTGTACAGTGTGACCGTTCACAATGAAGTTCTGGTTCCATCCCTAGAGTATGGAAGCGAAGCATGGAACTAAGAGCAGAATAAATTCGGAAGAGATGAGGTCCCTTGGACTTATGTGTAATAATACGATGAACGACAGTTAAGGGTATAGAGAGGAAGAAAGTATTATTATAATAACAACAATTTATGAGACGATCACAGCGTGGTTATTGACATATGGAAAGCATTAAGAATATCGGTAAAAATATATTTTATATATATATATATATATATTATATATATTATATATATATATATATATATAGCAGAGTAGCAGCAGTTAGTATATATATATATAGTATATATATATATATATATATATATATATATATATATATATATATATATATATATATATATATATATATATATATATATATATATATATATATATATATATATATATATATATATATATATATATATATATATATATATATATATATATATATATATATATATATATATATATATATAGTATATATATATATATATATATATATACATATATATATTTCCAACGGATAGAGTGCGCAATTAATTAAATTAGTCAAAGACCCGCATTAGACCCGCTGTATCGCTGATTGTGAAAGGAAAATGGACGAAAGATTTTAGAACCGACGCGACGCGACGCGACGACAACTTCGCTCTATGAATGATTTACGAGTACCTACACTTAAATAATAAATACCAATAACAACAACAATCATTTACGTGATACACAGGTGAAACATGTCATTCACATCAATTATAATACAACTTCGAGAAAACAGACGTTTTTATTCGGATTAACTATAAAAATTCTAATTTATGGTGTTCTTGTACCAACCTTTATGTGTGGAAGTGAAGCATGGAACTGGTCAAAAAAGGATGAAAGTAGAATAAATGCAGGAAAAATAAGATCTCTTAGATGAGTGTCCGGAAAATCTGTGTATGATAGAGTGTCGAATGAAAATATAAGAAGTAAATGCAGTGCGAATGAAAGTGTTATGAAAAAAATAATGAAAGAATCGTTTAGATAGTTTGGACATATGTAACGAATGAATGAAGAACGAATGGTAAAAAAAAAAATATGTTAACGATATAAACGGAACTAGAAATAGAGAATGACCGGGAAAACGAAGCACGATCAAATAAATCAAATATTGAATGTCGAGGAAGCGAGAGAAGTTTGTCATGGTATTAGAACGATGGTCAGAAAATTTAATAATAATTTTGCTTAGATAGAGGCATTTGAAAGTGACCAGAGAAGCACTGGCTTTCTTGTAAATTCTTTCATTTAAATGCCAATTCACATACGAGGGTATTATTTGCAAACCCGGAAAACTCCACCAACAATCAAAAGTGAGATATGAATTGGGTCTTGTTCATAATACATTTGCACACAATTTTTATTGATTTTCAGTTTCAAATTCGGCTTCATTTTGAAGAATTTTGCTATTAAAATATAGGGTTTGTTGCAAACATGGCAACCTCCACTTTAGTGTTGCAAAGCTGGCAAACTCCAAAATGAAATTCATTATTTTACTTTAATTATCAACATAATGATGATTATTTCATGACTGATTACTTTTAAAATGCTAACTGGTTGAGATGAAAAAAATAAATATCGTAAAAAAGCGCATTTTATTAGCGTATCAGTTTTTTGCGATTTACTCAAAACATCTAATGATGGAGTTTGCCAGGTTTGCAACTAATACCCTAATACGTACAAATCTATTCCTCCACGTTTTCACTTCGACAACAACTTTTCATTTCATTAACCAGCATAGCCGTGGGACGTTTTTTAAATTAAAAATATCCCTTTCCCCGGTTATTGCGTCAGAAATAAGCAGTCAAATTCGGGCTTGGAGAGCGCCTTAGCAGCTACTATAAGGTTATGTGATCGCATAAAGAGGGGTGCTATCGGGCGATAGATAATACGCCGCATGCAAATTTAATACGGAATCCTCGCATTGTCTGAGGCACTAAAGAATTATTGACTTCGCATGTCGGAAAACTGTTTCCAGACTTCGGCCCGAATAGTAATAATAATAAAGATGCGACTTTTCAACGCCGTTCATTTATCACTTACATATATGCCATATCCCTTTATTCTATTTATTTCTGACTCCCGAGAAGGAAGCAAATATCACGCATATACGCGGCGGCTTGAAATGTGAAAGTAGTCTTAGAGTAACTTTTGTCTGTTTGTTCCCTTAGAAGTGTAAACAGATACAGATAATTATTTTTTGTTTAATTTTAAAACATCTTAATCGTTGAAACATACAATTAAAACTCATATCAATCGGCCCTCAACATTTATGCATAATTGGTTCTATACTAATATATCACATCACATAACATCTATACCTACTATCTTACCATATTTTTGGCGGTCTTCTTGGCAGGCGATGTCCCACGGGTATCCCGCGAGCAACCACACGGAGCAACCACCTGCGCCATCTCACGATGTCTTCCGTCTGACAAGTCTCTCTTATTTTAGAGTTTTCAACTTTGTCACTTGTGAGTCCTTCCGGTCATATTTTGGTCCTAACTGTGTCAGCTCTAGTTTCTATACCATATATCATATTGATGACCTTCGAGCTATGACTGCCACACCGAAGGTCCCGGGTTCGATTCCCGAGTGTGATTGTCACACTGTCTTTGGTCTGGTGTAGAATTCGTGCGACTGTAAAAGTTAAGTAAGCTTGCTCCCTAACTTCATTACGGAGATCACCGCGCATCTCCTCAGATGTTTTGAGATAGTCTCTCGTGGTAATAATATAAATGTTCATGCTGTACTTCTTCGTTGCTTGGCAGGTCTTCTTCTGACACAGATACAGTTACAGCACTTAGCATAACTAATAATACTGTCGTCCATTCTACAATATATCCTATCTCCTAGAAAGATTTATTGCATTCTTAATGTGCACTTAGGTCCCCGGATTATCCGTCGGGATGTGCGGCTTTTAATAACGTTGTTTGGGCCCAGACTTATCGGGGGGCCCGCTCGGGCGCTGCCCTTGTCACATAAACTTGTGCTATCGATGGGACTGACAGTCCTCTCGCTCAGATTTTAAACTGCAAAGAAGATGAAAAACTCATTATATTGCTGGCCGGATTTCTCGCCGCTGTCATTCGTGCAGTCATTTTCAATAGTTTTAGACACTCGTCTATTGAATTCTATTAATGATTATAATATGCATATTTACCTAATAAACATCTGTAAACATGTAATACAAATGTTTTTCAGCATAAGTTCAGGATAAATGGTTAAATTGTAAGAAACCGAAACTCATAAGACATAAATAACATTTGATATTAGGGGGATTTCGTATCTTTATGGGAGTCACAAATCCTAATTTGGCGGCAAATGTGTTCCCTCCGCCGAAGGCCCGCGAGCAACACCTGAAATTAAACGGACCCATTATGCGAGAGCCATAAAATGGCTGTGTAATATTTTCCATCATAAAATAGTTCATTTTTCACCTCGTCTCTTTGATATTTTTAATATATATTTCCCCGCCGGGCCGCCCGCGGTGCGGGGCACAGGGACAAACGACAAAGAAATGAATGTGACACATATGAAAGGGCGGGAAATTTATCGAACATGGCGGCCTCCCGCTAACTTCACGAGGGTCCCGGCTGAATGGCCAATGAGGAATCAAGAATTGAGACACATTTTTCATTTTTACTCTTTTGCACGCAATGCAAAAGGAATTTTTCTACGAAACTCCAATAATTCAGGCTGTTTTTTTCAATGAACAATGTGATCCTCGCCTATTGAAACGAGTCGACCTTTTTGCTTCGTACCTCTCTAAACTTTAACATACGTTTCGGATAGAGCAGGAGCATCTTCAAGTCAACAAAGACTTGGGTCTCAATTCTGCACAACTTACGTACTAGTACCTTGGCCTTTCTTTACCGCTAAATCCTAACAAAATACCATACACATCTATTTAAATTAAAGCCAAAGTATGTTATTGTGTGGCCCATTTACTCTGTAAATACGTAACAGATCGACCTTAAATTTTCAACATTTATTAATTCCACACCGACGGTTGTTCTTGTAATACTTTTGTTACGAATCGAGCTCAAAAAACTTTATAAATTAATAAATTAATTGATAATTTTCGAGGTGGAAGCGATTATAGACCTTAATGGAACTTAATTTATAGACCTACCTTGGCATAACCAGGTCACGTTTTAGCCGTTTCGTTTCGTCAAGTTGCAAAACTGTTTTTTTTACAGTGTAATAAAACAAATAACGTCAGGTTGCCGCGCCCTGATGATTTGTAAGTATTTCATTATTTTCAGGTTATTCTATTTTCCGTTGAAATGAATACATACATATTAAATTTCCGCAATACATATTTCAAAGTTATGGGGAAGTATATTTCGTTTTACCTTGGGACGGACCGCGAAACGCATCATTATTGAAAGGTTATCTTAATTTGCGTACTTAAAACGTTTTTATTTTTCAATAGGTTACCATAATTTTATCATAATAATTCAGATAGAGAATGGTGTCATTTTTAGGTTATGACTCGCAAAGCCGAACGACTGTAGAAACTTGCTTCATATTAATAAAATAATATAATTTGGTGAGTTATTGAGTATTCTGGCAGGGCGAAGATGGATATCTTTTTAATTGTGTAACTTTTTTGACATTAATTCAGTAAATATTCGTTTCAGGTTGAAAAAATGACGTAGAAGGACAAATTATTGGTAATCGTATAATCAAAGCAAAATAATTAGAGAACGAAGAAGAAAATTATGTTACATATGAATGTTTTTTAATTATTTATTAAGTATTTAAGTATTTATACATTTGAATTTTATTTAAAATTAGATTATTAAATTTCATTTAAAATATTCAAAAACAGTTTTTCAATTCGCATTAGTAATATTCTAGTTTAAAATTCACAGCGAGTTTGTTTGAATTAAAATATTGTTTTAGATATGAACTAAATTAGTATACACACATTCTTGCACCCATATACAGTCGTTTAATCCAATAAACTTCAATTGTATTTCTTTAATATAACATATATTGGGTTTATTTACATACTCGAACATAGCAATAGCAAAGCGTCGCCGGGTCAGCTAGTATAAGATAATGAGGAATATGAGGAGGTACAGAGGGCGCGCCTTGCCTCCGCCAGGGTAGGCTATTCGATAATTTATACAGCTCGTGGGAGCGCGCGGCCTCGAGGCTATTAAACCATTATTGTCGTCTGAGCCGATATGATCAAAGAACTTTAGTTTTTAACAAATATAGAGCCGACGAACCGCGCCGCGATCTCCGGACTTCAGTCTGGTGGGGATCTGAATATTAAAATTCATATTTTACACAGTCACTCCATCCCAGAACCCATTCGGACTCCCGAAAATAGTCTTTTTGGGAGTAATCGCGCAGACGTGACTTGTGGCATAAATCAGAATGCCGGAGAACTTGCGAAAACTGATGACGCTTGAAAATCTTTATCAGCTAGGGTCGCTGGAAGGAAGGCTTTTAAAACAACAATTTGGTACAATAATCAGATGCAATACAACAGGAGAAACAAATAAATATAACAAACCAAAAATGTATTTTATCCTTTTTTTAAACGTTTATAAAACTCCAAAAATTATATCGTAGAATTCATGATGCTATGTATTGAAGCTCTTCGCATAAAATTCATAATTAATAATGATAACAAATATTAAACAAGATTTATTTCTAATATCTATAAATTGTTATAATATGTATTATTCTAGTTTCAACTGGTTTCGGTAACTGCCTGCCATCATAAGTTGCCGAAACTGGTTGAAACTAGTAGAACAAGTGGAATAAAATTAATTGAAGTGAAAAACTGTAATAAAATTAAATAAAAATACTTTAGTACTGTTTTTTACTTTCATTGTTTATATTAGTTGTATTTTTCGGAGAATGTAACAGATGATTATTTCTTACAATTGGGGCTCGGTTTGCTGTTAATGTTAATAAAGACATTTCAATTTCTATACGAATATAACAATGAGCATTGAAACACGTCTCCATTTTTAGTTATCTCTATTTGTGAAAAGGAAACAACCAATGCAGATAGAGAGTGCACTATGTGTATCAGACGAACGGCACGATATCTTTATTGTTGAATGATGTCCGTGGGTTCGGATGTACCGCGATACGTATAGAAGGCCCTCTCAGCAGAAAAGTACAATGATTGTGTCCCTCGCGCAAAGCGCTGACGGCGGGCCCGACCGGCTGGGCCGTCACACAGCCCTTATGAATACGAAACGAACGGCACGTGTCATCAGAATTTCTCCAATGCGACATAACAAAAATATCTTTCATTTATGTTTGTTGTTTTCCGATATGGAAAAACTTTCCGTATATTTTACATACTGCTTGAATAACTTTACAAGCTTTTTACATTATCAAGAACACATAAAAACTTTTGCAATGTTACTTCAACTTTTCTGGTTTAACTTTATGGCAATTTTGATATAACAAGTGTCGGTCTCATTTCAGCGAAGGTTTTTCAATCCGAAATTTATCATAGCTTTGCTAACAGGCCGGTAAAAAAAGTTTATAGCTCCCATCTCGAGATTATAATAGAAGAAGTTGGATCGACTAGAGCTGGTGAGTACTCTCATTCACGACGTTACAGGTAACATTCAACGAACTGATTAGATCAATTGACCGACATTTCCAAACCATGACTCCCGCATGAGCGTGACCCTCGACAGGAGAGTACGTACACTGCGGCCGCCGCCGCGCCGTCTGCTTTCCTTTTTTATTACTAATTGAAAAGCCGGGAAACTCCGCCGGAACGACTTCTCTTTGTTTCATCTCGCGCCGTGTTTCTGTTTCGAGTAACTTTAATTTAGTTGGTTTTATTGCCCTCGCGCGCTGCTCTTTTACGACTTGAAAAAGTTTCAATATTTAACCTCTTTGGACTGCTCCTTCCTCACCCTTCTCGCCCCAGGAAGACTTTATTGGCTAACGAATCCAGTAGCGTAATTCTTAACTCAACAAATGCTCGCAACAATCGCCATAAATCATTTTCTTTCGTCCGCCCGCGATCCCCACTCGGCCCCGGGGTCGGGACTTGCCTTTTAACTTTTTTTTCTTCCTAAAATTTATTTTACTTTGAATCTGCGCGGATAATACGAGTGCTGGGAGTACTTCTTGATAATCAGCGATTAAATGTCATTCTTGGGACTGTTTGTAGACTCATCATTTCCTTTCGTATGAAGTACTTAATTTGTGATCTGAAATTATTTAAAATAATTTCAAGCACAAATTTGTTTTAACAACACATTCATCGGATTGTTTTACTACTGATTGTTGTGGAGTAACTGATTATTGTGGTTCTAAAAACTTTCTTTATTTAAAGTTTAATTAGTGTATTAAATTATTTTCATTTTTCTGTTTTGTTGCTTGATTGTCAGGACCCCTTACAACTCGTTCAGATATAAAAATGTAGGGAGCAAGCACGCTAAAGTGTATCCGCCGCTTGGAAGCGGTCTTACAACCACTGTCTTAGTGTGCCTTCATCTTTTGATGTATTATACATTTCAATTGTTTACTCCATTTTTCCCAATATAAAAGCAGAACGCGTTTCAATTATAAATGGAATATTTCATATTTGGTTGGTTTTAATGGAGACAAATGAGAGTTTGATGGTGATGGAATGCCGGATATCGATAAAGAAGGCAATCGTTATTCCCCAGCTCCACGAACCGGCCAATAGCCGGTCGTCGTGCCTTCCTGTAATTAGTCTATATCAACAAATATTTTCCATTTTATTCATCATAATTTCACGCCAAAGCTACCCTAAATTTAAAAATGCATATTTCTTTCTTCTTCGATACATTTTAAAGCGTAACTAGTGAAATTCTTAAATTTTCTCAAAAACTGTTTTATTAATTTTGTTTCAAAGTTAAATATAATCTTTAGAAGTGTAATAACTAAAACAATCCCTAGAACTCCTCAACCATAAACAAAAGCCTTTATAACATTAACTTTTAATTTTAAAGGTTCAATAATTTACTGATAATAAATGTTTACAACGATATGGAAAATGGCTACGATAGTATTTACGATCTTGTGTTACAATATTGCTGTTTACTTATACACTTGACACCTATTTCTGCGATATTATTTATAAGTGTTAAGTTCCTGACTACTGTAAGGCAATTTTGACAATCATGAAGAGAATTCCAGATCGCAGGATCACGATTAATAAAATCGGAATTTATTTTAAACCACTTTAAAAAAATCTGTTATTTTTGACACAATGTTTTTTTAGTTATTTATGTGCTAATTCCGTTATTTCCTTTAAATCAAAATGGCGACCTTTGGAGGCACAATTCGTTTTTTATTTTTCTTTAAATTTTCAGGTCATCTTTACCATAAAAAAACGCTAAAAGCACATATATATATATATATATATATATATATATATATATATATATATATATATATATATATATATATATATATATATATATATATATATATATATATATATATATATATATATATATATATATATATATATGTAATAATAATATAATATGTGTAATGTGTATGTATGTAATATGTAATGTGTAATAATAATGTGTAATGTGTTGTTGTAATATCATGTATGTGTAATGTGTATGTATGTAATGTGTAATAATAATAATGTGTAATGGCAATAATGTAATGTAATATTAATGTGTGTGTAATAATAATGTAATGTAATGTAATGTAGATATGTGTGGATAATATGTATGTAATAATATGGAGTATGTGTATGTGTATGTAATATGTGTAATAATAATAATAATAATGTGTAATAATATCTTTTAATAATAATAATAATAATATGTCAACAATAATAATAATATATGTAATAAATATATATATATCTTCTATATATATAAAACAAAGTCAAAAATCGTGTTAGTTACACCATTTATAACTCGAGAACGGCTGGACCAATTTTGAAGATCTTATATTTGCTGGATTTGTCTCCGTTCCGGATAACAGAATAATTATTAAAACATTTGAAAAAATCACTTAAATGATTTAAAATTAATTATATTTGTCGTACGTTTGACTAAATTTGACTTAATAAACGACGTATAAAATCAAAATGGCGTGTATTTTAGTTTCGGTATCGCCCGTAGGTGGTGTATTGTTGATGCCAGATGTCAATACTCAATGTGAAAGATTTGAGTTGAGGTTATTTTTTAATCGTCGCCGGGATTTTTGGTTTTCTTTATTAATTTTAGATTAACAATGCCCAAAGTTATAAAAATCAGTATAAGAGAGACTATTCTAAAAGTTAAACCCCTTTTGTGAAGGAGAGCAGAGAATATTTGCGCCATTAATACCATTCGAAAAAGATGACAGATGAGTGTTCCGTGGAGATTAAATAACCGATTTATGATTAGTGAATAATAATAAAAATACGTATTGTATATTTTGTATTGATTTTATAGGTGTATCTGTGTACATTCGGTCCAGAAAATTGTTACCATACGAAATGCAGCCGCGAGTACTTAATAAACGAAATATTTGGCTAGATGAAGACGAGGAATTTCTTTTTTCAATTGATAGGGACACTGAATCATCAAACTTTTCAGATGATGAATATGCTGATGCTAATGGTGAAAACGGAGTTCATTGATGGATCACACTTATTCAAAATTATGTTGTCTGCTATTTAATTGTTTTAACGTGTTTTGATGAATGTCGGAAAGTCAAAGGTGTTAGTTTTTGAAAGGGAAGAACAAATGACAGTTTGTAATATAAGTGTAAATGAAGAGAACTTGGAACAGGTGAGGGAATTTGTGTATTTAGGTAGCATGTTTACAGCGGATGGCCGAACGGACAGTGATGTTGAAAAAAGGGTTGGTGCGGGTAACAAAGTGAATGGAGCTTTAAAAGTAGTTATTGGAAACAAGAATTTATCAATGAAAGCGAAAATGGCCGTTCACAATGGAGTTCTGGTCCCAACTCCTATGTATGGAAGCGAAGCATGGAACTGACAGAACAAAGATGAGAGCAGAATAAATGCGGTAGAGATGAGGTCCCTAAGACGTATGTGTGGTAGAACGATGTATGACAGAATCTCAAATGCTGATATTAGGAAGGAATGTAGAGCGAAAGAAGGTATTATGAACAAAATTATGAATGGTTCGTTGCGTTGGTTCGGACATATGGAGCGCATGGGTGAAGAAAGAATGGTTAAAAAAGTATACGTTAACGATATAAATGGAGTAAGGAGTCGAGGTAGACCGAGAAAAACATGGCATGTCCAAATTAATCAAATATTAAAGGTTGGTTATGTCAGAAGCCGGAAGAATCGACGTGCGTGTATGACTCGATGTATGAATGTGGAGGAAGCTAGAGAGGTGTGCCAGGATAGAGTAGTGTGGCGGTCCATTCTCTCTGCCTACCCCTGCGGAGAAACGGCGTGATGGTTTATTGTTGTTGTTGTGTTGTTGTATTAAATTCATTTATTTATAATAATAAAATAATAAGAATGATAATAATCATAATAATAATTCAAACAGTAATTAGAAGGAACAATCATACATAATATAGAGTCAAAAACGATGAATCCTAATATATTAAAGACGATAAACATTATAAGGAAGCAGATTACATTAGTAAGAAAGGGACAAAAATGGAAGGTAGTATTAATATTTTTTTGGTAGATTGTATAAAGGAAAAGTTTTTAATGTACTACATATATACTAAGGGGGAATAAGCTGGAATTTGGTTATTTATAACATTCAATTCACGTGCCTTTGCTTTAAAAATTTCAAAATTTTCTAATTTATCAATTTTTTTTTAAATTGTTTGCTATATGCAAAAAAAATGTGTTTTTGGAATTGAAATGATGGTCAAAATTCACACAATGATTCTGTTTTTGTATTAAATGTTGTGTTCATATAACCTCTTCAAAATGATCGACCCGTCTTTCCAATATACACGGCATCACAATCCTCACAATTAATCTGGTAGATTCCACTTTGGTTGAATATATTGTCGCGAAAAAATAAAAAACACAATTGTGATACATAAAACAAAGTTTTTAATTAACAATTTATAATTCATTTTAAGTATTAATGCAGGCTTCCACGTGAATTATATTCCATTGTAATTAATATTTTTAATTTTGACATTTGCACATTTCATGAACTTAATTCATTTTAAGTATTAATTGTAATTCAATAAAAAGGTGAATTAAATTTAGCTAATAAGTTAACACAACATTTATTGATTCTGAGGCGGTACGAAGTTCGTCGGGTCAGCTAGTATATATATATATACGAGTATATACATGGCTAGGACCACCCTAAAAATAATGTAACCATGTGATGGTCGGCACGCCTCTGGTGCATTCTCGTAGCGGAAATTAATAACGGAAACCCAACACCGATTGCTGACAAAACAAACAATTAACTTGTGAAATATGACACGCGCCGGGAAATGACGTCGGAGTTCGGAAAATGGCGGGAACGGCTCAACGGCATGGGGACCGGTATAGCCGCGGATCTCTGCCGGGTATTGGAGGAGGCGAGGCTGCAGGATCCGCCTACGTACCTCTCGATATTTTAACATTAACGTCATCAAATTTAGTTCTGAGAAATCAAATTGTTAATTACACGTGAATGCAAAACATCATGCATGATATATAAGATAAATGAAATATTCCATCCCGAGTGGCGTAGTTGGCAATCCCATAGCTAGATGTTTCGAAATAGGAGCGCAGAACTCATTGTCAATTTCAAACAGATTGTAAACTGCATTTAACATCATTTTGGATTCTATAAACTCAAGCCTGTGAGTAGGAATGTGACGTGTGCTGCCTTGTTATTATAACAAACACAACTCTTATATTTTAAGCAATTTACAGAATGCACACTTTAGACTTACTAACTAACTTACCATCAAATTCTGAAATATGACACACATTGTGTCATATTCCACGTCTCCCCGAGGAGGTACGCAGAATGAAGAATGAATGGGCTGTTCTATCCTGATAAAAAAAAATCTCTCGTTCCTCATGTCACGCACGCACATCGTGACCGATTTTCAATATTTGATTGATATGATCGTGCCACGTATTCCTCTGTAGACTAATATTTAGTTAAACCAAAAAAAAGTGACATGCTGTTTAAAACAATATGACAAACTTCCCAATAAGTTTTAGGAGGGTGGATCCTACTTCTTAATGTAGGACTTGTGGCCTGTTTCTTTGCCTCCTGCGAGGTCGATCCATATGTGTGGAAGTATTCCCAGGGATCTGTGCAAGCGGCAGCGCATGTTGGTGGCGACTTTTGTTGTCGAAGTGTTTTCATGCCAATAAACTGGAACTAACGGGGTTCCGATGCCAAAATAATATACACTTCTATAAATCCACTTCTGATAGCGGATACCTTTTCTATCTTCGGACACCGGACTGGGGAGGCGGAAGTAGAATTTTTCTAATTATACGAAAATTGTTATCGTTTTTTTTTATATATATACTCGTATATTCAAAAGCATTCTCTAATTTGCTTAACTTTAAGCCGAATTATTCTGGATATTCATTTTTATTAAGGTTAATAAAAACCAAAAGGTTTCATAATATTCCTTGACTAGAAGAATTAAGTTTTAATTGAGTGGTTTTGATGTTGGTAAAAACAAACGTGCGGTGGTCTATAGTATGTTAAAACTTAAACATTTAGGCGGCTGGCAGATATTTTAATGGATATCTTTACATTCAAATGAAAAATGACATTGATTTCCTATAATCTAAAGTAAATGCAGAAATCATTGTTTATCCGTTTATCAGTTTTTGTATCTTTACATGTCGCTTATCGTAGCTATCTTCTTGGGTTGTCGGTCTGTATTACTCACCACGGCTAGACATCGTTTCCGAACTCAGTAGATTCATGACCTTAGAGTGTCTTCCTAGTGTCGAAACATCTCTCATGCGTTCCTGGTATTATATATTTATTATATTTTACCTGTTCTCAATAGAAGTTTTAAACGATAATAATTGTTTGTAATATCTTTTGAGAAAATAAACTGAGATAATCTGATTTGATTTGATTTGATTCAGATTTACGATTTAAGACAGTGAAGTATTACTTGCGCTTCTGGTGTAATCATCAATTCGTTCCTTTACAGGCATCAGTGATCAAGCAGTACTGTTACTAACAAGAACAATATTTTTTTAAATTATGGGCGGTTGAGATAGTTTTCATACCACAAGATACACTCAAACAATCCTTTAAACGCCAAAAGGAAAAACCTATTTACAGGTATGATAAATAACATACTCGTATCTACTTAATTGTTACTTAAAAACTCAAGTCGAATCGAAAACTACATTTTACATTATTTAAATGGAACATGCAGTCCTACATATCACTAACGCAGAAGTCCGCCGAACCAGATCCTCCTTGATTCAGAAGACTGGGCAGCTCGAACACTGCGTGCGGCATACCTTGCTCCGCACCGCATACACAGTACGTATGTATGTCTTGTCAAATAATCCCCGGATTTAGCAACGCGTGTCGATTCAGAGACTTCCTGATCCTCCGTGACAGTTCTTTTTCGATTGATCAAACCTCCTTGAATTCCAACTAGTTGAGACATGAGACATCCATAGGTGCCCACTGCAGTGCTGCAGCATAGTTAAGAAGCCATTTCTCGATTCGAGTCTCGAGGCTGCCATTCGTGGTTGCACAATGGGTGCTATTCAATTATTACCTATTTCCTCGCTGCTGGCAATATTTATTTAGGCTTTAAGAGAGTCTATTCTTTTTTTTCAGAGTTTTGGTTTGGGATCGTTTCTTTGTAATAGTCGCCGGCATAAATGAAATATTTGGCAATAGATTTGAAAAGTATTAGCGCCGAGACGCCATCTTGTGGATAGCCATCATTTTAATTACGCATTATGTACTTATTTTTTGGAAACTTATCGCAAAACGTCGATTATGGAGCATTTTTGTGGATAATTGTAGAGCCTAAATTGTTGGATACATATAGGTTTTTTTTTTACAAAAGTTTTTATAAAAGATTGATAGTATTACTTGCTGCTGAAATGTCTACACCAGCGACTCCAGTCGTCTTCTCCTTCTCAAGGCCGTATTTAACAATATATATCGGCTTAGGTTTAGAGCTTGGTCTATGTAAAACTTACATGGTCTGAAGTTAGCCTATTCCATCCACAGATAAGTTTCCCATCAACAACTGGTGACATATCCATTCGAACAGTTTATAGATTTGACACGGGAGTGAAATTGGTCAAAGTTTTTTTGGTTCATCTTCCAGGTTTCAAAAGTGCAATAATACGAACTTTTCTACAAGTATTGGGGATTCTGTATTTTGCTAGGCACTCTTTACATATTTCCTGTAGCCACATGAACATTTTTGAACCAAAGTATTTAATTTACTGTACAATTGGGTCATGAATCCCACGTATTTGTCATTTTTTAAAGTCTACATTACGAATGTTAATTATGCAGGCTTATAGGGTAGCGAAGTCGCTTAGTTTCCGTAACCGTCCTTGCGATGATATCACACCGCATTTCGCACTTTGGGCCCTTTCCATTTACGGCAAGTTGGTATGCGATTAGATTTTGCATTTCTTTCGAGAGTCGCATATTATTGACACGAGTTTCTCTCCGGCGAGCATGGTTCCTCAGCAAAATTGTCGATTTGATATAGCGATAGTATTGATGCAGTAATTTTGTTGAAGTCGGTGAGAGTTTGGGCAGGCCTATCCTCGTGGGATGCATTTGCCGGTAACTTTTTACAGCCTCCACAAACTTATGTGGTTCAAAATATGTTTATCTTCATTGAATCATTTGGAGTTTTCAGCCATGATAGCTTCAATAAAGTTGAACCTTATCCTGAAAGACATAGGACAGTTGTCAGAAGAGGCAGTAGAAGCCAGAAATAAGCACTTTCGATTATATCGCGAAAACTACGCAAGAAAGTTCTCAGAAGTTGGACACATAGTTAGCATTATTTAAAAAAAATCCTTTATACAATCTACGAAAAAAAAATTAACAATACTCGTATCTTCCCTTTCTTATTAATGTAATCTGCTTCCTTATAATGTGTTTCGTCTTTAATATATTATGATTAATCGTTTTTGACTCTATATTATGTGTAATTGCTCCTTCTAATTACTGTTTTTATTATTATTATTATTATTATTATTATTATTATTATTATTATTATTATTCTTATTATTATTGTAATTATTATTATTATTATTCTTTTATTTTTTTCCACTTTTAATATGTTCTCCAATAAATAGTAACTAACCGTTATTTTAATTAACTTTAATTAGGTACCTTACTCAACTCCAGCAATAACTTCAAAAGTATATCAAAGAAATTATTCAAATTGACATAGGTACAAATACACAAAAAAGTTCGAAAAATCACGAAAATTTGATAAATTATTATAAAACCTGATGATGTCTACATAAGTTGACGAAACAGCTGTGGCGAAAAATATGTATAAATTTTTGATATTCATATCTGACTGGCATACGATCATTTCCAGCGTGAGATTGGGGGAGTTATTAATCGAGCGCGGTCAGGGCGCACCCTGAACGGTGAATTATTAATCTCGCCCACCCTTGTATAATTATCATCTGCGTTAATTAAAACAATATAAAACAAGCCCCCGCCTCTCATTCACTCTACAGCCAGGCATTAACTGGGGAAGGTTATCTCACAGTGACGTCATTTTTTATTTAATGATTACAGAGATTATAAAACAGAGCGTTAAAGAGAAGAAGGATGCGTGGAAAAATTTATTGCGGATAGTGACGACAGCAAGAAGTATGTGAGAGCGAAAAAAATGGACAGTATTTGTAAAAAGAACGTGAAAATGAAAGTGAAAAAAAGAAAGGGTGAGCTTAAAAAAGGGGAGGGGGGGAAATTACCAATCACTTACAGGAAAATATCAAGATGTTCTGCAAAAAGCATATGACCAAGTTGACAGAAAGCTGTGGAAGGTTTTGACCGAGTTTGAAGTAAGCACAAACCTGATACGAACGGTTGCTTCCCTTTACGAAGGAAGCACCGTGTGTGTCAGAGTAAACGGGGCCTTTTCTTCTTGATTTGATATCACAAAATGTGTCAAACAGAATTGTTTAATGTCCCCGTGGTTGTTTAATCTATACATGGACAAGTGTATGAAAGAATTATATGGCATAAACGCCAGTGTGAAAATGAACGACATGTCCATCAGCTGTTTGCTATAATATGCAGACGACGCTTAATCGCTGAAAGCATGGACGATCTACAAGTCTTAGTGTCAAGAATGTACGAAGTTTCCAATAAGTATGACCATGTGATGAACGTGTCAAAGTCTAAAGTTATGGTATTTGAAAAGAATGAATGTATGACGGATTGTGGCATAAGTACGAACGGTGAGAAATAAGAGCAAGTTACCGAATTTGTTTATCTGGGAAGCATGTTTACAAGAGATGGAAGAATGGATAAAGATATCAGAAGAAAGGTTGGAGCTGGAAAAAAAAATGGCGCACTCAAAGTCATTACCGCAAATAGGAATATATCGGCTGAAGCAAAGATGGCAGTGCACAAAGGAGTTCTAGTGCCGACCCTTATGTATGTAACTGAAGCATGAAGTTAGCAGAAGTAGGATAAAAGTAGTATAAATGCCGTAGAAATGAGGTCACTAAGAATAATGTGTGGAATAACAATGTATGATAGAATATTTAATGATGAAGTAAGAAAGTAATATAAATAAAATTAAGAAAGGGTCATTAAGATGGTTTTGACATATGGAACGAATGGATGAGGGAAGAATGGCTAAAAGATATATACAAGTAGTGTGAATGGAAAAAATGTCGAGGAAGGCCAAGGAGGACATGGCATGACCAAGGCCATGTTCGAAGTAGGAACGATAGAAGAGGCGCGAGAGTTATGTCAGAATAGAACAATGTGTCGATTCATCCTATGTGCCTACCCCTGCTGTGTGTTGGTTAGTTAGTTCTTAGAAAAAGAAAAGCGGAAAATACGATATTCATATATTCTTCTACTTCAAGTGCCCTGTCGGGTCCCCCCAACGTTGGCGATCGTTGTTGATCGCTTTCAACTCCAGCTCGCCTTAGGACTTCGGTATTGGCAACCATGTATGTCCAGGAAAATCTCAGCATTCGGCGATAGAGTCACATTTCAAATTGAGTTGACTTTTAAGGTCCACGTTTCACATCCATATTCTCCGGCGGAGTTTCAAATGTTACCATTGCAGAATAGTGATTTCATTACAACTGGGTCAAGACATCGCGTAAGTATTCATATAATATCATGTAAGTAGTAAATTATAAGCTAATTATTCTTTGTTTACCTTGAATGTATCTGCCTGCGCGCCGCGCCGCCTCTCTACTACGAGTACTCTTCCATTTTCGCTAGCGACAAGAATAAAACGAAAATAATTAAAAATCGTAATGTTCTCACTTCAGGGGAAACATGAATAACAAAAACAATGAATTTTAATTAATTAGGATCTCAAAACATTTTTACAATACAAAAGAGAAACACTCTTTTAAGTGTCAAAATTATCATTTTTCACGGAAGTAAAGAAATTCACCTCCACGAAATACAATTTATGGACCTTTTTATTAAGAGAATATTTTTTAATGAAAACTAACTGAAACATTCCTCGCGCTACGAGAAGGCACTAATAATATTTAATTAAATTGCCAACAGTCCGACCCAAACACATCGTCGCCGTCGGGAGACGAGCCATTTCAAGACGGCGAAAAACAAGGTGTTAATACTCGTAATACGAGTACATAGGTAGAGTTGTAAATATAGCATGAAAACTTTTTAAAGACTTAATAGAAGAGTTCATCAATTTTCGTACAGCCGAAGGCTGCCAAAGAAAAGACAAGCCTCGCTGGTAGTTATGGTTGAACAGTTAGTTAAAAATTCTGTATCCTTCACCGCCTCATCGATACTATAGGTCAGGGACGGCGAACGACGGACTCGCTTGAATTTTTAGAAATGATTCACCTTGATAAGCGATCACTCACAGCGATGACTCCCAAAAAAGAGCGGCAGCTTAGTGACTCGCCGTTTGAATCGGAAGTCGTGAGCTAAAAAAAAGAAAGGTCGCCACCGAATTCTACTCACCGGAAGTCGCTATTGAGCTCAAAAAGAAAAAGTCGCCAACGACTTCCTTCTAAATAAATGTCGGCTCACTTTTTCAGCTAGCTCAGATCCCTGAGATGATTCATTTCGCCCACCCCTATGCCCAACCCTAGTCAGCGCTATTTTTCTATTTTTTTAAATAAATTTTACCCACTTGTGAAGAAGGTTCGCCATCCGTGCTATATTTTATTTCCTCAACATTCATACAACGTGTCATGCACGCACGTCGATTTCTCTGACTCCTCACGAAGACGATATTTAATATTTGATTTATTTTATCGTGCCACATTTTCCTCAGTGTTTTCTTTTTTTTTCCATTTACATCGTGAACATGTGTTTTCTTTAAACTCCAGTAAACTCCAGTCTCAAGTCGGAACTAACAAGCACCATTTTTTTTTTCATTTGCAAAGCATCGTCAGGTGTTACAATCAACTAATGAAACAAAAAAAAAACAAGAAATTATTTAAACTTGAACATCTTGTCCACAAATAATCCTCTTTAAATATTTTATTAACACTCCCTCAGTTTTTTGAACTGGTCTAAAACTAATGCCATAAAAAATTGGTCATTACAATAATACCAAGTGGGGCCCCAGAGGCTGTGAAGGTCGTCATTTATGCAAATAATACTGTTTTTTCACAAATTTATCAGAATTTTTTTTATTTAATTTATGCCCGTAATAAGCTTAATAATATCAAAGATACACTAAAACACAGTAGTAAATAACCCAACAGCACATAGTAGTCACGATAGGGCGGGGATTCTACTCAGCGCAGCGTCGCAGCTCTGTTTGCCGGGAAACCGGACCACGGCGCTTAAACATAGCCAGTACTGAGATGTCTTCCAAATAAAGCGGTATAAATTACTATTATAAACAAGTAATTAAAGGGTTATTTTTAGCTACTACCATCCACTAGGATGGGAGGCTGTTTAGAGTAATAACTAGAACGAAGAAGGTTTTTTTTTTTTTTTTTTTTTATGTACACAACAGGTCGTTTGGACCCAATTACTGTATACAATTTTTATTTTTTAGCTATTATTTTGATTCTCGTGACATGTGATAGGTAGCCAATCTATCGCCATTTTATTGTCACGTGAATTCTACACCAGACCAAAGACAGTGTGAAAATCACACTGCCATCGCCGGGAATCGAACCCAGGACCTTCGGCATGGAAGTCAGAGCTCGTGACCACTCTGCCACGAAGGTTGACAGGCTTATAGTAATTATTTTCGCTAACGGCCAAGATCATCTTTTAGGAGTCCCTCAATTGGCTTTTTGCAGTGGAGATGACACGGAAATAACTTTTTACACCTTGCTTGCTGGAAATATTTTTTGGTGCGATGCAACCCTTGTGTTGTAAACACAAGTGCGTCACAGGAAGAATAAAAGGTGCTTGCGTTTTATTAGAATGAAAGCTGGGAAAAGATCTCTAATACCTACCTTGCAAACACCATACATTATATATACATTGTTTTTAAAGTCTGCTTTTGAAGCATGCATTGTTTTTCGTCTGGAAACGAACCAGGATTATTTAAATATTTTCTATAAGATTTGACCATTAAGATATATCTAAACATACTGTTGAATAGCCAATACCTTGCACATACTGAAATGTGCACAATGGGCTATGAAGAGACAAATGCTTACGTGAGTCTGATGGCCCTGCAGTAGTCAGAAACCTTACACTTATAAATGACATCGCAGAAATATGTAGGTGTAAAGTTTATATTAGAATACAGCAATATTGTAACACAAGATGAGGAGCAAAAGCAATACCTAATGCAAGTCATAAATACTCTATGTACTATCGGAGCCATTTTCCAAATCGCTCAAAGCATTCATTACCACTAAATTAATGATTTTTTTTTATTTAAATTTCATCTTATAAAAACTTATTTTTATGACTGAGAAGTTTTAATCATTGTTTAAGTTATTTTGCTCGTAAATATTTGTTTTAAATTTGAAACAAAATTAATAAAACAGTTTTTGCGAAAATTTAAAAATTTAACCAATTTTGTTAAATTTTCGTCCCCTTTGGAGCACGTATTATTACTTAATAAAAATTACAAAAAAAAAATACCAGTTACTTACTAACCCCAAAAGTAAAGAATTGGGGGATGATATTTATAAAAATATAAAAATATTTGTTTGCCTATATGCTAAGGGCCACCCTAATATAATATTATATATTTTATATACAGGACTATTTTCTAGTTCAAATGACACACCGATATAAATTAAGTAGATAGTTTTCTAATAAGGCGAAACATGTCCTAAATAGTCCTAAATATGAAATTAAAAACGAAGAATGCATTCAAAAATATTTATTTAAAAACTTTAAACCGAAACCAATAACAAAATATTTTTATTTGTGATATAAAAATGTGTTTCCGCTATGTTAGACGAAAAAGATTTTGTCCTGCGAAATGTCACAAGCCATCATTTTATTGAAGAAAAGAAATATTCTTATTGAGTCGTAAGGCTTTTTGAATATTCACATCAAATTGTTGAACTTAGCACAGGAACCCATCTTTGTGTTAAGAGCTCAGAGTAGTTAACGTATGTCGATATTAAGCCAACTACCAAAAGTTCGTGAAATTTAGCTGTCTGCGTATCGAAAAAACTACGAAGCACATAAAATGTTTGTCTGTAATGTGGAGCGGGATCCATCCAACATCCAACAGACATTGCTGCACGTAATCAACTAGCAACAAAGCAGATCCGCCTTTTAATGCAAGCGGCTAAATCGAATTCTTTTCAATTTTCCCCCCTGATTCGCCGGCAATCAGGCGGAGAATTGCCAATTGGAAAGGCAAACGTTGATTGGAGCATGTCAGGACGCTTGGGACCAGGTTAAAAATTACGTTAAACCCTCGCAATTACCTGCGGGAGGTACCTACCTATATACCGGACTCAAACGGTAGCTACTCTACTCTACCTACTAGACTCAGGCCCGGGGAATTAATTTGTTTGTCACAGAGATTGGCGACAGTTCTCACAAAGCCTACAAATTCAATTGTTTTCTTTATTTTTGCAATTCTCCATGAGATTTCACATACCCAAAAGACGTTAAAGACCGGAACACGAATATCTGCCTACGGATTAGAAAGACTCAACCTATTGTTTTAGTTTTGATGGCTTCATGTTATCCAAAGAAGTATAGTATATATATTTATAATGAAATACTATATGTATTATGGCAGCGATAATTGATGTTATATACATAGCTTATTTAATTTTGTTTTCATGTAGCAACAGAATTCCAAATTCAATAAGTCATCCGCATTAATAAAATTGTCAACTCACCACATAAAAACTGGGCTTTTTATCATATTCAATTGTGACATTTTGGGGTTATGAGCTACATCGATATTAAGTGTCGCGTGTTACTACCAGATGAAGTAAATAAAATCGAATCCCAACAAACTCTCTAGAAGTGGTTACAATATTATAAAATATAGTACATTGTATTATAGATAAATAAATAAATAAATAAGAAAGGCCAACAGAAAGTTTTATCAACACTGTGATCTACATACAAAGTAAGTTTTTTGGTTTTTTTCTGAATTCGGAGAGATACAATTGTCAATTCGATTGATGTGCTAAACGATTGACGGCTATCCAAAAATATAATATCCCCGAAGAACTGGATTGCACAGATGTAAAATAAAATGTAAAATGGTTCGTAAAAAACTTAAGCACATTGTTAAGGATTTATTGGAATTTCCTCATTTCTGGGAGTAAAACATCGTAGGCGTAGGTTTAAGCAAGCCATTGAAGACAAGAATATAAATTTTGACCTTTTTTTTAGATAAACTTAAGGAGTTTCATTTAAAAAAATTACATTTCCAAAACACAGAGACGATTTTTAGCCATAAGAAGAACATTTAACAAAAATAATTTAGAAATACATAAACTGAATTCGGCGCATCCGGAAAAGGCTTGCAACGAATTTCTCGGTCATCTAAAGAGACAGAACAGCATTTAACATGCGCTGACTCGACAATTTGCCAAAGGAAAAACCTTCAGTTAAGTTCGGTCAGAAAAGTTCGTGTTTCTTTGTAAATCAGACACAAGTCCGAGCACTCAAACACATTCTTCCATCTCCTTTGTGAGCTTGTAATAAGTTGTTACTTGATTGTATACCTCAAATGGAATTGGATACTCCCAACCAAGATCAGATGTTCCGTACCGTACATTCCGTTCACGATTATGTTTTATTTTCCACTATTAGAACCTGGATTATTTTTTAATACTAAACTTAAAAAGTTAGATCCCAAGTTTGCTGTGTTCAGAAGAGACCGGGAGAAAGTGCATCTTTACCCAGAAATGGAGGCGGCTGTCTATTCTGGCAGCTGTCTCCGATAAGCACGCTATAAAATATTCGTGGGAAAATGACTACTAACTAACTAACTAACCATCACGCCGTTTCACCGGAGGGGTAGGCAGAGAGGATGGACCGCCATACCGTTCTGTCCTGACATACCTCTCTTGCTTCCTCCACATTCATACATCGTAACATGCACATCCGTCGATTTTTACGACTTCGAATGTGGCCACCTTTCAGTATTTGATTAATTTGGTAATGCCATGCTTTCCTTGGTCTTCCACGACTTCTCTTTTCACTCATACTGCTTGTATACAAAATTTTAACCATTATTCTCTCATCCATTCGTTCTATATGTCCAAACCATCTGTGGGATCCTTTTTTAAATTTAACTTATGATGCAATCATATGCCTTACAATTCTTCCTTATTTCGTCGTTCGGTATTCCATCATATATAGTTTTCCCTCACGATCTCATTTCTACGGCATTTATCCTACTTTCATTCTTTTTTGCCAGCTCCAAGCTTCACTCCCATACATAAGGGTTGGCACTAGAACTCCATTATGTACTGCCATCTTTGCTTTAGTTGAAATATTTATATTTGCAGTGATGACTTTGACGATGAGAATTTTGTTCCCAGCACCGACCCTTCTTTCGATATCTTTCTCCATTTTTCCATCTCTTGTAAACATGCTTCCAAGATAGATAAATTCTGTAACTTGCTTCAGTGTCTCACCGTCCGCACTTATGTCACAAATTGTAATACATTATTCTCTTTCAAATACCATCAACCATCACTTTATTTATTGTTTCTTGAACAATTATGTGAATCTTCATATTAAATAATTAATTCGAATGAAAACGTCATTTTTCATTTGTATTAACCATCACTTTAGACTTGGGCACATTCATTACAAGGTCACTCTTTTTTTAAAACTTGCAGATTTTTCATACTGACAAACTGTTCATCTTAACACCAGCGTTTATTCCCTCTAGTTCTTTCATGCACTTATCCAAGTATAGATTGAACAAACACGGGGACGTCACACAGCCCTGTTTGACGCCTTTAGTGATGTCAAGCCATGACTTGACAGTCCCGTTTACTCTGACACAGGCGGTGCTTCCTTCATATAGGGATGCAACCACGCGTATCAGATTCGTGTTCACTCCATACTCGGCCAAGATCTCCCATAGTTTTTTTTCCTATCGACTAGGTCATGCGCCTTCTGCAGATCCACAAACGCGCAGAAAAGTTTTCGGCCTTTGGCCAAAACCTTTTCTGTTAGACTGCGGAGTGCGAAAATCTGGTCCATGCATCTACGTCCACTCATGAAGGCTCCTTGTACATCCCAAATCTTTCCAGATGTCATTTTCTTAATCTTTCTATCTGTATCCTGGCATACAGTTTGCCAACGGAGCTGCATAAGCTTAGCTAAGGATATCTTGGAGGATATGAGGACATATCGAACCCAATCCTATTTCTAATATGTATGTTTATACGTGTGTATTTATGTGGACTATATATACTTCACTACATGAAGTTTGTTGACTGACTGTTTTTCACAGCTTCAAATGATCCAAGATGTTTATCTTCAGTTTTCAGACTAAATTTGTTGGTGATTTAAATTTATCCGAACCTAATTATAATCAATATTTATAATTATACAAAATTTAAATAAAAACTTTTTTACAATCATTACCCGACAATTTGCAGATAAGCCAAAAATCTCAATACTTTGTTAATATGTTTTCAGCGTGTAAGCTTCATCAATAAAATAATGTGCTAGATGGTAGTATTGTTGAGTTGTTTCAAAATGGCGCCCATGGGCAGCTGTCATTTGAAGCTTCTCATAAAAAAATATAAATTCATCATAAATTTTCTGCATTTTTGCAATCCTTTAAGATCAAAAACAGCTCCACATACAAGTATAACAGCTTCATAAATAGTACCTACTCGTGTATGCATCATCGTGAGTGGTTTATTGTTTTGCACACTCTCATACCCAAATTGTACATCTTTCATTTGTCATTTGTCATTTGACAACCTCTGCCTGAACAGACTTTTACCTCCGATGCCGCCGCTACAGTTCCTGACCATCGTAATCGCTCACTCTCCATTTTGCCGTTGCTATCATCTTCCTGACCCGCTGACATCTCCAAGTCTGCTGGCGTTCCTCGAATGCCTCCATCCCTTGCTGATCCTGCCGCCGTCGACATCATCCAAGTAACCCTCCCCTCACCATCCAACAATTATTTTTTCTTTCTTTAACAGCCGTTGTCATCCACTGCTGGACATAGGCCTCCCCAATACTTCTCCGTGTATGACATGTCATACGGGGGTGGTTGGCATTACAACGCAACGCTTGCCGTCTGGGTTGTCGAGGTGTCCTTCCACGTTAGCCTATTCATCAATATTATCCACCGAGGTTATTCACACTCGATCTCTAACATTTCGCATAGTTTCTAGGGGAGACCAAAGACGAGGAGGTGTGGATAGGTACTTAGGATCAGATCAATCCTCCAGCGTAGCGTGGCCATCACCACGGTGATGGCCATGCACCGCTCGAAGAGTCAATAGGATCCAACATAATACAACTTTATCTCCAAGAAAGAAATTTCCAACACGTGGGGAGCAATAGCCTTCGGGCTGGTACTCCCGAAAATACAATATCCAAGGTAGTCTTATAAATACTTATCCAATCTTTGAGTTTATCCTTTAGGATAAAAATCGTTCTATTTTTTAATCGGGTTGGTTGATTTGAATGAAATTTAAATTAGTCGGAATAACGAATGGAGCCGTTCGAATGTTGAAAGTTGGAAGTTGTGTTCCAAATCTAAAACTTCGCACTCTCCCGCCTGTCAAGCGGTCCAATTGAATAGATAATGGCGCCACCGACAGCTCCGGACTGGATGTCTATTTCGATTTTAAGCAACTAACTTTGAGCCGACAAGTCTGCTAAATCTGTTGCAAGTTTAATGATTTTGTGAATTAGTTTAAGTCAAGACATCGCTCGTAACTTCAGCATTCTCAGAATATATCTAAATAGTTTAAACTGTCTTTGGAAGTTGATAAACCTAAAAATTATTTGTCATCTGGTAAATATCTTACCAACGTAAAGGAAATGTTTGATGGCGGGGATTTTAAAATGGATTCTAGCAACAGCTAGCGAACAATAACGACTGGGGGAGTGCATTTTATACTCGTAATACCGGCTAGTGCGCGTGTCGCGTCGATTGGTGCCCATGGCGTAGGGGTGTAGGGGTTCGTGGTGTAGGCCACGCCATGACAGCCGCTATGTGCCGCATGCCGTGATGTACGGCCGAACAATTCAAGCAACACCTTGAGAACAATTAACGACTGAAGAAGTGCATTTGATAACACAAACTTGTGTGTGTACTTAATTTGTGGTGTGACATTATTTAATAAAATAATAATACACTTTTAGTATTTGTATCTAAACCACTTTATTTGGTAACACCAACCGGTTTCGCTCCCGCCAGAGCTTCGTCAGGGCGAGAGAATAAACTAAACATAAAATCAGAGAACAACACATGAAGAGACTTCCATGTTATGTAATTTTAAACCCGGGGAATTTTTGTGAAGCATTTTTAGAATAAAAATGTATCATAGAAATATAAACGTAATGTGTGAAGGAACATCTCAGATGTCTGAATAGTAACGGTTTTTCTGAGTTCGCCAACCATCTGTTAGAGACAAACCACACATATCTTCTGGCCTATAAATGCTTCACAAAATTTCCCCAGGTCTAAAATTAGATAACTTGGAAACATTAGAAATTAAGAAAGCCCTTAACAATAATCTACCCTTAATTAAAAATCAAACTAATCTTTCCCATAGCCCCATTTTAGCCATGTTCCCCATTGTAAATAATTTTAAATATTCCCATAAAAATAAAAGTAAATTGAACTCCCCTGTCCGCCACTAAAATCTTAGTTAGAAATTCTCCATAATTGTTCCCTAATGATCATGAATCACCGTTCTAACATTATATTCGTCCTCGCGCACACTCTTTCCTACCCCTCTTTCTCCCTTCCATTTTATACTTCTTTCTTCGTGTGTTGTTCTCAGATTTTATATTTAGTTTATTCTCTCACCCCGACGGAGCTCCGGCGGGAGCAAAACCGGTTGGTGTTATCAAATAAAGTGGTTTAGATACAAATACTAAAAGTGTACTATTATTTTATTTAATATTTTATTTCTTCAATAACATTATTATATCAATATTTCTCCATTTTCAGCTTATAGGAGTATGGATGTAGTTTCTGTATATTTTATTATTATTCTTATTGCCTCGAAGTAGCTCAGCCGAAGTCGAACCCGGTCAGCATTTTCCTATCTCGAAATAATCTGTATTCAAAATCATGTAACATTTCACCCCCTAATGGAAAGAAAAATGACAATGCTACCTTAACTACTAAATTATGAAGGTTGTGAACTCTCCCGCCTGAAGCGTCAACTTCCGTTAAGTAGAGGAGGGAGGCGGAGAATTAAAGGGTTATCGGTTGTCCGCGATGAAGCCATCTCACCCCGTTAGGTATTCACTTCAGGGTCGCGCTGGAGGGCCCTCGTCTCGATACTGTTTAGGTCCAGTAGCTAGTGGATAAGTGCAGATTATCAGCGGCCCTAGAGATAGCGAGGAAAATTTCAACCAAAGTTTCAAGGATAATTTTAACTAGGATAAGATGTTTCAAATTCACCAAACGATACTTATGCTTAAAACTTTAATACATAAAACTTTTTTTTAATGGGACCCTTCTATTAATCGAATTAAAATTGCTTCTCTTATCAATCGATTTCTTTTTTCTCAAACAATGATGTAAAACTCCGCATTAAATCATTAATAATTTATTTTTTTGTGAATGTATACTTATATATACAGGTCATAAGTCCTGTAAACACCTTGATCATCCATATTCAGTTCCCAGTTTGCGTCTTCGTCTCTATTGAGATACAATTAAATCATTAATAATCATTAATACGAAAAAAACTGTTTTCTAGGAATTTGATTATATTTATAGTAGTGTCATATTCTGATTTTGAAAATTTGGTTTGGCTCATGTGGTGCTCCTGTCAATTTGGAGATATTTCGTGTATAAGTGAATTGTTTTGGTCAATTTAATTGTTGCCGCACTTTATAATAGTTAATTGTGTCACGTAATACGTTTGTACTGTTAAAATTATATTAGTTTTTTCATTTTTATAAAGAATTTTGACAGGTGTCAAAATAATTTTTTCATTTGTTCCAATGACAATTTAAATAATTTCTTCAATATTATTTTAAAGTTCTTGCTAGTTAAGTGCCTAATTACAGCTAATTTAAAAAACGGTGGATACGTGTAACATAAATTAAATAAACACAAAAGTCCGGATCGTCCATGTCAACGTGTACAACATCGAAAAAAAACATAATGTGTTATTACATTATGTGCTAATCTAAAAAACGATGGATACGTGGAAAATAAATTAAATAGACAATATGTGCACCATCTAAAAAGAACATTTTGTGTTAAATTATTTTTATTTTGTTATTTTATTTTATATCATTGTATTTTATATTATTTGTTTTAGATTTATTTTGTGGGTGTTGGACGATCGAAGTGTGCGCGGGAGATGCCTATTGGTGGCGATGAGGTTCGCAACCCATCACACGTCTCCCGCGGGGCGAAAAGAGAAGGATAGAGTGCCGCATCAGTAAAAGTGTGACAGTCCATTCTTTCTGCCTACCCTTTCGGGGAGACGGCGTGATGGTTAGTTAGTTAGTTAGTTGATTATATTTTATTTAGAAGTTTTATTATAAAAATGTGTATATTAGATAATTCCTTGCCAAGGCGACAGCCAACATTTCATTCCCATAAAATATACTCGTAATAAACTTCTAGAAATAATAGATTTCCATTCGTGTTAATAAGTATTAATCGAGTGATATAAAAGTAAAAAATATGAGTCAGTTTTGAAAATCACCTTGCAATAAACGTGAACAAGTGCAAGAAAATGATAAGGGAAGAGGGTGATAGCAGTTTGTGAGATCAGCAGATAAAGAAAATTCATTCAGTGTGTGAATTTGTATACTTGGAATCTAAGTAAACAAAGGAAGGGCAGGTGATGGTGACTTGTATATAAAAACGAATGAGTTATTAATAATAATAATAATAATTTAGCTAATTTGTATAGTGCCATTTTCGTGAATAGCTCACCTTAATAGGAGTTTTATTAAATTTTATATGGAATGACATGTTTCGCCCTTCTAATGCATTATCAAATGTGGCGAGAATCAAGTGGGGGATATACTCGTAATATTTCACAAGGAATGCTCACAAGGGGCAGTGGATTATCTTTATTGAAGGCGAGTGTTGACGAGTCTGCGGATCATAGAGTGGTTTTTATAGAGTTTGTGTGACCAAGGGTGAAATGATGTGTTATGAATGGTTGTGTCTGTGTTGAGGGTTTTCGATAAATATCGACTGTATGGTTTTTAGTGTTTCTGTCAATCTTTGCGATTGAACCTGTAACGGTTGTAGCATCTTTTTTTTATGCACTCTGCACCTTTCCCATCCTATTTTTAAATTTTTTGCTGTTCAAAATGTTTTGATGTGTTTCCGAGTCCAGATTTAGGTAAATCGTACTACTTTTGCTGATAGGGTTCTTGTGGACAGTAACGACTTTCACGATTCTTGAATCATTGTCTTCTAGGAAATCGTTTTGGTATTATATCTTTTCAATAATTTCGTCATCGTTGAAATTATCTGTTACATTGACTACGAGTATATTAAAACTGAGCAGACGTTCTCTCGGGATTCGCTGCTTGTTGTATTTGTCTCCAATCTGCATTCGAATTACCTTATTTCGGTATTTCTTTGGTTTTACATTCAATAGGTAATCACTTTCTCTTTTGTTGCGCTTCGTATTCCTGTTATCCCAAAGTTTTTTCGATTGATATTGAGCTTTATTTCTTCCAGTCTTTCTAGTAGTAGGTGGCCGGGCGAATAGAAGTTTTCATCACTACTGTACAATACACTAAATACGGAGTATCACATTCCAATCATCACAGGAAACAAATACACATTTAAATTTTGTTACTCGAATTGCAGTATTTCGTCTTATTGTGGATAAAATACGAGTAGGGATAAGAATTTCCAATATATACAAACTTTTGAGAAGATGAATAGTTAAAAAATGGCAGTTAAAACCAATTAGAATTTTGCTAAGCGGTGTCAGGAAACTTGCCTCCACCCTCAGGGGATAACTGTTTATCTAGGAGCTACAGACTGTTTAGGCATTATCTCGTACGGGCGGCCCCAGGTGCCTCGGTAATACTGGTCCTTAGGAGTGCTTTTCCTGCCAAGAAACTTCTCCGGCTATTCCGAGCCACCCTGTTGTGTCAAACTTTACCATTTTGTTTATCGAAACAAGTTTACCATAAACACATGTAGCTTTCGGTAAACAAAACTTGAACGCAGCTTATTATATGACAGAGAAAGCGTAAGATGTGGGTGTCTTTTTAAATTTACAAGTATATTTCCACGTCGTTTTCAAATTAAAATCCGCGTATATTTTAAAATAAATAATCAATCCAAAAAACCGTTTCATTCAGTTATCATACGTCGTATATTCAATACGCGTGGATCGATAATGCTGCATTATAATTAATGAATAAAAGCTGCAGCAAAAAGGCGTACGTGATTAAATATTATATTCATAAAGAAACGCAACTAAACCTAAACCCCTTTTCGCTATATTTATAATTAATATGCATCCAGTTTCGAGGGCTTTAAAGGTATGAGAAAAATGTATTTTAATAGAAAGCTATATAATACGCGTGATTAATACTAGCCCACACACAGGTGGATGAGGCCGATGTGGATCCGTTTCAAAGTCGGACTGACGGAATTTTAAATTTAAAAGTTTTCCTTCTTATAGGATCCGCTCCATTCAACTCCGATAGCGTATAGCGCTAAAGGGTGTGATAAATTAAGGGAAAATGCAGAAGTTAAGAATACGAATGAAAGACTAATTCTAGCGGGGTGGAAGAACGATTTGTTCGATATGGGTTTTAAGAATACATGGGTAATTTTGATGACCCAAATGATAACGATAGGAGATTGCTTGAAGTGTGCATGGAATGGAATCTTCTAGTGGCGAATACGACTTTCCACTACAAGCAGATCTAATATAAGAATCCGACGATGGGTGAAAATCTCGTGGTAAATCATGAAAGTTTCATGTCATGTACCAAGAGTAGGTAGTTCAACTTTAAAAAGTGCTCATGTAGAGTATACCAAGAGTCAGTAGTACCCCTTGCATGCACACTAGTACGATATATGTACATAACACAAGTGATGCATGCAATATTATCCCGAATGACGGTGGGGCGCGCTAAGCGGCTTAATTCTGAACATCCCGTTAGAGTCGGACAGCGTACGAAATTCGTAACTAACCTAATTTAGCGAAAACCACTTCCATTTATATTTCCGTAATTAACAGTGAGCTCGTGTAAATAGGTACGCCACGCCGCCAGGGTCGGGCCGCGTACTATAAGAAGTGGGTACCTATTTCATCCAATATCGGTACAATACTCCGTTTTTTAATATTCTGATTATTAACAAATAATTGCGCCGCCAAATTAACCCAATGTTTTAGCTATTGTTGTAAGTCATTGAATTAATGAAGATTTTAGGAGGGAATAAGCTATAGGTACCTAAAACTCTTTGCTGAACTCAAATAATACGAAAAGGGTAGAGCCGGCCCTGTGGCGATTAATACCCAGGCGACTGCTCCAGGTTCCTCTCAAACTTCTGGTCCATCGGCAGTCGCTGCTAATAAGACCGCGACCCGCACCTATCGCACGGTGACCACCTACTCCTGCGCTCCATAGTGCCGTAAGTCTCCCTAGGTGAACTAGGTACTAGATGTGGACACTTCACGCGATGTAATATTTAACAATAATCTTCTGAAGCACCTTTTTGGAATCGACGCAAAACCTAACTGTACTGAGCGGAGAATGGGTCTTAACTCAAAAGGGCATAACTCACTCCGCGGAAATCTCTTAATAAATGATCGTGTCTGAAGAATTCAGTCGTTGAGAGAAAGTGCCGGCCTGGAAAATCTCCCGGATAAAACGATGATACTTCCTAGACGGGGTCCTCTCCACGGAGACAGATTTAGGGACTCGGAGGTAAAGACACGTCATTGTTACACTCTCCGGAATATCCGCTCCGCCCGTCAAAAGGAGTGATAAACCTACATCATGATTACGCCCGACTCCGTTCTCGGGCAGAATGTATAGAGATGTTCTCACCAAAATACCGGGTGTATACCTTTCATAGCCCTTTACCACTGATTGCGTACATATTGCGAGCAACAGCCACGTGCACTGGCTTCGCACTTATTGGTTCCTGTTGTCATCATCATAATCAAATGGTCAATAGTTACTCCTCTAACATACATACATAAGAGGACTTAACATACATACTTATTTCGTCTGAAGGTGGATAACTAGAATTGTTTAATATTATTTGGGTAGAGGTACTTCGTATGTAAAGACATCTTGGAGGACTTTGTCATTTCGGTTCTCCCGATGATGAAGGTATAATACATAAAATCATGTATAGAAAGGTATATGGTAAAGAGAAGGCCGCTTGAGCGACAGAAGTGTCACCAATCTTCAACAATTGTTTCTAGGCGTGCGATAAGGCAAGAATTAATATAATACCCGAATAGCGAGATTTTTAAAATCGAAATAAGATTCTTAACATAATCATAAATTCAAAATTTATACGTCACTAGCTGTACCCAGCCACGCGTTGCTGTGGCTCACTTTGGTTCAATTGAAAATCGAAAATTAAATTAAATCGAAACCACCCAAGACCTGGCCCCTGTCCATGACCACCCCCGACCTCTCCACACATCCTCCCAGATACCCTCCTCTCACCATCCAACAGAATCTAACCTGAGTATCCAAGGAAGAAGTTTCCAATGTGTGGGGGAAGAATAACTTCCGGCAAAAAGTAAAGACATGTGCGTATTCGAATGCAACGCTGTGTCAAAATTTAAAAGCAATCGGTAAATATCAACATTTCACAGAAATCGTTTTTTTTTCTATAAAAAGAAGAAGAAGAAGAGTATTTATTATTAGACAAACAGGCACGTATTCCAATGTTCAGCATTTTGTCAAAATTTCAAAGCAATTAATAAATAACAAAACTTTAAGGTAAATGTTTTTTTCTAAAAACAAAAAAAAGAAGAAAAATAATAATGCTATTCCTGTCACCTTTGCGCAAGTGCAAGCAATAAGTTGATTTATTGCAATCGGATGAACGTTATGGTAGCACTTAAAATACGAAAAAAAAACAAAGAATATTTTTTTTGTAAAAGAAGATTTTCGATCGATTTAAGTTCAGAGTGTTTTAAATTATTTTGTTTTTAGGTAAAACCGTACATATTTGATGCAAGTACAATACATAACATAGGTAGACCTCGGGGGGAGGTGCAAATTCAGCCGTGTCGCCTCTGTGTCTCTCAGTGGGTCACAAAGTATTATAACATTTGATATAATACTTTTGATTACCCCAACATTACACCTACATAGGTACGTAATTCACCGCTACCACCGCCGTCATTTCAATATCTATCGTACAATGTGTACCCATACTTACCTACCTATGTATGTATTTTAACTTTCTTGTTCTTGTTAACTACGAGTATTATAAATGGAACTACGATCCGGTAGTGACACCGGTATGTTTCCTTCTTATGCTAGTTTAGGTACATACGAGTACCTACCTTCTCGTATGTGATACCTGTAGGTAGGTACTCCTCTCAGGTCCCTTCTCCTTGTGCGATGCGATGCTACGAGTAGGCATCCTTCGTAGAAATCATTATAGTGTGTGCGGCATATCGCTTGTAAATATGAACACAATATCCCGTCGGACCGAGGTTATTATCCGATAGAACAGAGGTTCCCAAACGTTTTTGTCTCGTAGACTCCTTGCCGATTTCTTCTAGTTTCTTCTAGACCCCTTGCTTTTCTAAAATTGATTTTTTTAGCTCATTTGGGGAAATCGGACGACCGAAATCATTGGCGACCTTTATTATTTTTTTTTTTTGGTCGTCCGATTTCCCCAAATGAGCTAAAAAAAAAGGGTTGCCAACGATTTCGATATTCGTTTTGCGTTTCAATAATCGGCTTCAATTTAGTTGAACCGTCTCGTGGACCCCCAGGGGTCTACGACAACTTGCGAGGTAGACCACTTTGGGAATGACTGCGATAGAAGCTATCGGGAAAATCACCATTTTAATCTGACTTTTGAAACCATCCCTTTGACCAAGCCGAGTTTTTCCGTGTTAAACTTCAATTAACTATTGCGGCATTCGTTATGCGGGACAGTACTGGAAAGGTGCACTAACCAAAACATCATCGTCATCAAGCTGTTGAATGTTTATACATACCTAAATAAAATAAAATAGTGCCTCGATGCCCGATTTAGAAATATTATATTTATTAATTTTATATTTTATAGCACTTGAAAATGCACACAAGTCATAAGAAACGGCCGGAGGATTATCTCCGCGCCGTTTTTAACTATACAAAAGTAGTGCTACCGTCAACTTATTCGGATCCGTTAGTAGAAAGATTAAAAATTCAAAATATTAATCTTTCATAGCAAAACATGAGTTTCAATAATAATAATAATAATAATCTTCTTCTTCTTCTTCTTCTTTTGATAGATCTGACGATCTGTGACACAGAAATCATATCTCGTCGGATGATGAGATCCAGCTGTCCCTCCATCTCTTAGGCGGTCTTCCAGGTGGGCGGTGTCCGGAAGGGATTTCATAGGCGGCTGTATATGCGAGTCTGTCACCATCCATTCGGGCTACATGGTCCCTCCAGTATCTTCTTCTGGATCTACTCCACTGAACGATATCCTCTATTTCGCAGGTTTTCCTTATGTCTGCGTTGCGGACACGATCTCGGAGGGTTTTTCCAGTAATTGATCTTAGGACCTTCATCTATAATAATAATAATAATCATTTTCTAACTTTTAAAGTGCCGTTTTTGTGGTGTAATCGCCTCAAGGGCGCATTAAGACGTGTTTTAAATCTTAATGTGAACGCTGCATCTGATTGATATTCGCGATCGGTTAGAAAGTTAAATTAAACTAAATATACAAGTTTGTTGTTTGGTGGTGTTGTAGATGAAGTCGTTGCACGAAACACAGCAATTTTATGTTCAAAGAATTGGACGAAGTCCTGAGGAGATAACTTGGTAGAGGCCTTTTCTTGATGATTATTTCCGAGCAACGACTTCATCTACAACACCACCAACTTTCACGACATACGAGGGAAACTTTTGATTCAATTTAATATCACAACACCTCAGGAAGTGATTAAACGTATACTAAACGCACCTAATAAGCAGTGTTCGCTTGATCCGATTCCGACATGGCTTCTCAAGAGATGCTGTCACCATGTTGCTCCATTCTTTGTCAATTTTGTTAATAAATCTCTATTAGCAGGACAAGTCCCCATTTTGCTCAAGAAAGCTATTGTTTCTCCCATATTAAAAAAACCCACTGATTTAACGGAATTCCATAGACGTCGAAGATTTCCCTTTTCCGATTCAATTTTGGATTTCCAGTACTCCGATTTTTTCTTCTTGATCAGGTCTCTAAAATAATTCTGCGATCTCACCCAGGGTTCTCTTGAAGAGCTTGGGCCTGTGTTTCTATACATACGTTAGTTACGCGTTAGTCTCTTGTTTATACGACATTCTTCATCAAACCATGCATTATAGACTCGCACCCGGAGTGCTTTTGTCGAATGTGGAGCATGTTAGTCAAAACGAGAAGAGAAGTTTTAGCTACTTACGAAACTACTACTACGAAATTGAGTACCTATAGGTACTACACGCTATACCGCAGCCTCTCAATTCCCACCACATCGTCTCCGGCCCCAACATTCCTGTGCAAGTTTTAAATAATATTTTTGAAATTGACGTGTTTGTAAGTGATATTAGATATCGGTGACCACAAATGAACAGAAAACGGGTAAAATAAAGCACTTATGACTAGGTATCGCACACATGTGTAGGTAAGCGATCAGACATGATGGGGTTGGGGTTAAGCCCTCGCGGGAGTGCCTGTAACGGGGAACTTAACTTAATTAAGCCGTTATCTAAAAATGCGCAAGAAATTCAGGAGCACTCGACAGCTTAATTAGAGCTGCACGGGGTGACGTCACTAGCACCAGGGACGGTCCCCACCTGTATTGCAAGGTAGAGCCACTCCAACGATTACCTAAGTAAAGGATTTTCAGTTAAGATGCGAGCAGTAGGTATGTGTGCCGGTAAGACAGTTCCTATCACTAGTGCCACAGACACGAGTGATAGGAACAAACGAGCTCACCGTAACTACAATATAATGAACTTCACCCCGCGTCGCGCTTTGTTCTGTACGCACGACTTCTGTGATCCACCGTCCAATTCGCTCACCTAATACTCGTATGAAGTATTCGGCCTCTACCAATATTAAGGACGTACCTACGTATAACGCCGTACTACATATTCCCCAGGGCGCGGGCGGGTATCTCGGTGCGGCGCAAGGATATATCGGAGATTCCAATGGATAACGACAGACTAGATTAGCCCACAAGTGTGGGTACCTACTGGCCACTGCCGGATTTTGTTGTATACGCAGTACGTTATTATATTATAACAGTGCCTATCGTTTAGGTGTTTCGCGAGATTTCTATTATCTCACTACTAAGTCAACTAAGTACGAACGAAACGTAGGTACACGCCAGTTGTAAAGGATTGTCGTCTGTACAAAGTTGTACATACTTACTTCCGTCACGGGAACAGACACACATTTATCGGGAAACGATGTCAATGATTTGATGTTAATTAAATTAAACACAGGTTGATCGGTGTTTTCCGGTTTGTAACCCATTTTTCCGAAAGCTGCCCAGCTTAGTCCAATTCTTCTCTTGAGCTCTGCGGTTTGGTTTTCTCGGCCCAATCGAATATTGTGTCGATCAACCCGAAACGAAAAGTTTATGAAGCCTGTGTTCTGCCAGTTGGTACTTATGGTCTTGAAACTATAACATTGTCCAAAGAAAGTGCCGAGAAACTACGATTGACCCAAAGTGCCATGGAAAGAGCCATGTTAGGAATAAGCCTAAGAGACAGAGTCAGAAACGATACGGTTGAGAGAAAAAACAACGGTCACCGACATCATCCACCGGGTAGCGACTCTAAAATGGCAATGGGCAGGCCACGTAGCTGGAAGCTCAGACGAAAAATGGACAAGAAGACTGCTGACTTGGAGACCGTGGACGGCAAAGAGAAGTGCAGGGCGACGGCAACTACGGTGGAAGGATGATCTGAACAGACATGTCGGAATAACCTGGATGCGGTCTGCACAAGACAGGGTGACATGGAAGCGAATGGAGGAGGCCTTTGTCCAGGAGTGGACGGAAATAGGCTGAGGAAAAAGAAGAAGAACAAATTAAAGATATTATATTGTTTCTTGAACAACGATGTATTTTAAAACTCCATATTAAATCATTTATACGAATGAAAACGTCTGTTTTCTAGAAGTTTTATATATCTTATGTGAATGACATGTGTCGCCTGTCTAAGGCATTTTCAAATATCATTTGATATCATTCGTATTAATCACAATTAAAGATGTTGACTGCCATTAGAAGGTATTCCACCGCTAGTCCAGTAAGCCGGCTACCCTCTCTATCACGGTATTGTCAGATCGGGCCCGAAAATATATTCATTGACTTATAAGACAGTTTTCTCCCGCTTGTTGGAGTTTTAATTAAAACTTCGACCAGGTCACAGTAACTTGGAATTAATGTTTTGTCGTAAACAACTTCGCTCCCGATACGCGGAAACTTTCTCGCGGAGTGCTGCCATAAATTATGCAAAATTGCCAACGCTATTTCACTCGCTCTTCACCAGGGATCGAGACTTTTCCTCCGATATTATAACATTGCCTTATCGGAGATGACCAACCGATTTAGTGGCGATTATCCTTTATTTTCAACAAAAATCGGCGTCATAATACTTGTAGAAATAATGGCAAAGATAAGTATAAAGGTGAAAGTTTCAAAATAATAATATGAAACTGTTAATTTAATATTATATCACTGTAATAATGCTGGTCCTGAAGACGGGCAACGATCAAGTCTGTGTACTCCCGACATCCAACATGCCATTGTCACTGAATGCAATGCATATGTAATACCTATGTAGGTACTATTGCTAGGCAGAGGAGACCAGCCTGCAACATGGTGGTAACATAGGTAACATAGGACCGTATTCACCATTGTTGTTTCAAAATGGAATCTCTCCGATCTGAACAACAATTAAAATAAGGCTAACGGTGAGGATTTGAATATTTACACAATCCAGGATTGAACCCACACCCACTGGATCAGTCACATCTTGGTTATTTTGTTATCCCATTTTATACTCTATACACACATTACTTTTTTTATTAAAAACGTGTCCAGGGATGGACATAAAACTGAAATTTACGAGTGCAGAAGGTAGAGCAGTCCAGAGATCAATGAAGCAGCTGTTAGGTTGTACAAGTGAAATATCAGATGCATATGTTTAATTCTTTTATTTATCACACTACACAAAAAAAACTTAAAGTAAATACATAGTATAAAAATTAAATAGTATCACAATGGTCTTCTTGATGTCTCTCGGGGCAAGCCTCCATGTGCACCTCGGTATTGCTACTCGAAATTTGATTCTACGAAACACAAGAAATGGTCAGTTCCGTCGGTTACAACTAGTGTGCTCGCAAACATGAAATATCTACAGCAGTGCAAGGGTTAGTCTAGGCTACCTGCATGTTCTGGATAATCTTTTTATACCGCTCCTGCAGACGGCTGACAGCATCCTTCAGCTCCAGTTGGCTCTCGTTGAACACCTGCAGAGTGATCTCAGCCCGCTGCTTCATCAGCATCATCTGCGTCATCACAATGCGATGCTATTAATGTCTCACCTTGGTCTGACCAATTGGAAGATCCGCGGATCAACAGACTCACCCGAACAGTGTTCTCGTGGCGGTGCTTCTCCTTCAGCATGTCCAGGAGCTTCCCCTCGAAGTACTTGAGACACCGATTTTTGATATTCTGCAATTTGTGAAGACGCTTCTCACACACACACAAGCTCTCCCTTGCAGACACGCACTCCGGCTTTTGGCATTTCTCCTGACCCACGCTGCTCTGCATACCCTGCACTTCTGACTGCAATCTGCAATCAACAAATGTTACTCACTTGTCGTGCATTACACAATCCACGGCGTTGATGATGGAGATGGTCTTACTTTTCACATTGCTCGTTGAGTAAACACTGGAGCCTAGAAATCTCATCTTCCTTCTCACAGATGGCCTGATCTGCAGCCACTCTGAACTCCTGGAAAGCGGCGTTATTCTCCTCCGAGAGCTGCTGCATACTGCACTCGTGCTGCTCCCCCAGGTGTCTGCAGCACAATACAATGCTTTGTGTTGTGAATTGTGAATTAACAATTGAACAACTTTTGATAAACACTGAATTATCACAAGTTTCCTTCTTTGGTGTAAATACATGAAACATTTTTTTTATTAATACCTTAAATAAGGATGATTTAACACTAAAGAACATGCGTACATTCAGAAACATGTTTGTGAAATTTTCAAAAGGTTAGTTATTAATCAATTATTATAATTATTAATTGTACAGTTTCCCAAATGAGCATAAATGGTTCGTTATTATGAAGAAGGGATCGAGTTGTGTCCAGGGTTGAACCTGAGCCCCACAGATCAGGAGGCAGGGTGGTCTACGGGACAGAATCCCAAGACACTGCCCTACTTCCATGTAACCACCAATTGTTTGTAATAAACACGAACCTGATTTGTTCCTTGTAGGACTCATCCATGTCCTGCAGCTTGCAGTTGTAGTCCTGTGCCAGTGCCAGAAGCTTGTGACGGTGGCAGTCCCTTATGTGCTGTATCTCCTGTGCCTGCTGCTGCTCCTGGCGACACACTTCCTGCAGGTTCAGCCAATTAGTTAGCCCCGGACTGTCCAATCGAGCTCTATTAAGTACCACGTATACACTAGGAACATACCTCTGTCTTGGATCTTTCGGCCTCGCAGATCCTCTGTTCTAGAACATTGATGGACTGCTGTAACTGCTCATTAACACAGACTGACTCCTTCAATTGCTGTGACAACTGCTCAATTGACTGCCCGACGTTGCGGATCTCGGTACCGTCTCCGTGCACTTCCTGTTGATATACACTATATAGCTTCAGTAACTATACACTAATGTAACTGTAGCACCGGCAATAGAAGCAGGCCTCGGTATTCTCACCTGAAGCTTGCACTGAAGATGTTGGTTCTCATCTTGCAGCTGACGTATAGTTTGGTCGGCCATCCGACTCTTCTCCGTGATGGTTTTACTTGCCTGGCTCAGCTGACATCTCAAGCTGTTGTTTTGTTTACTGATACAGTTTACTTTATCGTTAAGATTATCCATTCTTAATTGGTATATGACATTCATTTCGGCCAATCTCCTCTTGAAAGCCGCGTCAATATGGCAGGGCTCGAAGGAGGGTGGCCCGAAGGATGGAGGTCCAAAGGAGTCAGTTCGAGCTGAACCGTCGGGACTCTCAGAGTAAGTGATGCCATCGTTGATCAACAAGTACTGAGAGTTATATTGAGAGTCCAGCTTGCAATCGTCCAGGTCAAGTTTTTTTTTAACCTAAAAATGTACAAGACGTCATGAATCAAACCAGAGACCACTAACTCTCGCCGTTGAGTTAATTGCCGATGAGCCACTCACTGCAGAATAGGTCTGAGGATCTGTAGGGGAGTAGGGCGCGTAAGCAGGCACGGGCTGGGCCGGGCGCGGAGCCGAGCCTCCCATGAGGCTGTAGAAATGGCCCATATCAGAGCGGTCTTTAAAGTGGGAGGAGAATATGGGAGTGGCCAATTTCTTCGGATCCAACCTTTGACAACTCTGCAATAAAAAAACATTATTTTATCCATGTTACAATATAAACATAGGAAGAAAAATGTGTATATCCTCACCCCAGGGGTGGTTTCTGGTGGGGAGCGTATGTTTACAGTGGAACCATAGCTAGCGGCGCTGTCGATGAGGTCAATCTGGATATCGGGCACGGGCCGCCGGCCGGAGACAGGGTCGGGCGTGCAGATCTCCGGGACGGACTGCGCGCGCTCCAGCATGACCGGGCACGTCTTCTTGGTGCAGCTGTTGGCGGGGCACGTATTGTGGCAGCGCCTGCCGCCGGAGGATGCTAGCGAGCCGCTGCACGAGCTCTGGGACAGTAGGGACACTTGTAGGTTACATCGCCTTATCCAGTCTCTATGGCGAGTTAGTATCTTATTGTACGTGATTGTGTCATATATCTCTAGTAAGTAATATCTACCAGTTGGTTATCTACGAGTAATATCTCTACCAGTTGGTTTTAAACAAAAGTAAAAATGTCATTTTATCAAGTAAGGTATTGGTTGCATACTGACAATAACAAATAGATGGTACAGATACTCGCTACTCGCTACTCGCTACGTGGCACATCAGATCAGATCTTTAGGGTGCCCATTTATCGAGAAAGATTATTTGTTAATAGTTGTAATATATTGAATATATGATTTTACCCAATGTCAATAGTTACATTACATATTATAAAATTCTCAAAATTGTGTAAGGCTTAAATAAGTTGCTCCTAAATATCCAACATAAGGTGTAGCCAGTGACAACTTGCGTAATACCTCATTGCTGTCCAGGGGCTTGAGTCTTCCGAAGCAGTTTGGGCACTCGAGGAACGGAGGGTGGAGTCTCCCCTTCTCGAGCTGCGACAGCATCAAGTGTAAATAACTGTTCCTCACATTCTTCTCATCCGCATTCACATTCTTGAGTCGTAAGATCCACGCATTGCACAGTTGTGTCTTCTTGGTACAGTGTAACCGTTTTATTTGCTCTTGGACCCGCTGCAGAGTGCAATTAAAATCTTCATCCAAATCTCTATCCATGTTAATGTCATTAACAACTAAGTAATCAAAAATATATTTAATAAGAAATAAATGTGTTTAAAAAGTTTATAATCATAAAAAAATGAATAAATCATCTCAAAAACTATACATCATACAAACATGAAATATGACAGCTATACTTTTTCATTTGTTTGATAATAGAAAAAGAATACTTTAAATGAGGTGAAGAAATCATATTTTTGAGTACTTAAATAATTGATTGATTGTAAGTAATTGTTTAAGTACTTAGTAATTGATGGTCATGTGCTACATACTCCTATGTCCAGACTTAAGTAATTGATGGTCACGATACAATAAAAGTATGGACCAGTCTATAATTTTATTGTATAGTGAACCTGCTGGACGCATTTGAAATGTGGCTGCACCGCAAAATGTTGCACATCCCTCGGACCGATGTGGTCAGCAACATAAATGTTCTCCAGAGAGCCAGAGCTGATAGCCCTTTGTGCTTTATTTATGCGGACTCCTCCCTTAGCCACCCCTAGGTTCCCAATGGCTTCCTGTATGCAAATCTTTTCAAAGTCCGACCGCATATCTTTGGCATTTATAGTTTTATCTAAATCAGATTGAAGATATTTTATCAGAGCTCGTGCCAAGCAAGTTCCTTTGGGCCCTTTAGCTCTTTCCATTTAACTTTCGGAGTTCTATCTATTTTTATTTTAAATTTTTTAGGCAGTTGGAACACTGATACCAAAAGTCGATGTTGCGAAGTCAGAGCTTCTCCCGGGATCACCTTACAGTCTTTGAAATGTTTTAGTAATGTTCGTGAATTTCCTTGTACATTGTGGTGGTCATGCCCACATATAGTCACCTCCAATACATGTGGTTTCCTCGAGAGGAATAGACTGGAGCAGGTCATCAAAGTCATTCCAAAATGTTTGCTTTCCCTGTTTTGTGCATCCAGTCTGGTCCAGGTTGATCTTTCCACATTTACAATTCTGTCTCGGAATATATTATCCAGAACAATAGCAATCCCATTACGTTTGCTATCCAAGCCATAGTATATAAGTTTGTATCCTTTCCATTTCGTCTCCTGTATACAACAGATATTTATTTGTCTTTTATGTAGAATATCACTAAGTTCATTGCTACGTCAAATTAAGGAACCTAAGTTCCAAGTAGGAAATCTAATTCTTTGTCCATCTAAAATTCGTTATTTTAGGATTTGAGTTTCATATTATTGTTGTTTGAGTTTTGATGTTTCACATTGTACTCGTTTGAAGCTTGATCGTCGCTTGGGGGGGACGCCCTGGCCATATCGTGTTGTATTTTGTTTTGCATTTTCGTAGTTAGAGGATTTGTGTGGTTTATATATTTTACGGTTGGTTACCACCTGACGTCGAGACCGTGCACTACCTGCTAGTGCCGAGAGCTGCGATTGACCACGTTAACGTAGTCCTTCCGCCGTCATCTCTACTGTAGACCCCTGCCCATCCGTAGCCTCTACTCCGTAGATGTCGAAGAAGCCCACAGATAGGGGTTTGTTAACAGAGTTTCCATTTCCGACCTGTGCCGTTTACGAAATATAGTATAGGTACATAATAAAGTATCACTATTAGTCTGAGAATTTGGATAGTTTGTAGTTTTACACACAGTAAATGATCACTATTAAATAATATTTTATAATAGATATAAAATATTGTTATAAAAATATTATTCAAACATTCATATATAAAATACAACAATATTTTTTATGCAAACAGCACCATTTGTAGATTTAACCAGAAATAATTACGTAATAGCTTGTACGTATATACTTTCAGTCCAAAAGTTGGTACAAATAAACACACGAAAAACACTTTATCCTGAAGTTAAGAAATATAGATTGCCAATATGTATATAATTTTTCAAGTTAAAAGTTCATGTTTTCATACATCCGGACTTGCCGAACTGCACTTCGAAATACATGTTTTCGTGTAAGCGGACCGTAGTGTGTAAATAGCAATATGCTTGCTAACATGTCATTCCCATAAAATAAAATAAAACTTTTAGAAAACACGCATACTCATTCTTATTAATTATTTAATATAGAGTTTCAAGTGTTGAAAAAATACCTTAATTGCAGTGGCGGTACTCCCATAGAAGCCCAGAAGCCCGGCTTGCGTAATAAATTTTGAATCAAAACCCCCAAATCTAAGTAATCATGCCCCCGCATAAACCAACAACAACCTTCCAACAATGTTCCCATCAGACGTAAGGGGAATAGCCGCAAGAGATGAACCTCTGTAAGCCAGAAGAGGTTTTGATTCAAAATTCCTTACGCAAGCCGGGCTTCTGGGCTTCTATGGGAGTACCGTCACTGCTTAATTGTAGTTAAACTCCAAATTAAATGATCTAATCTTTATTAATAGCTATCAATAATATCACAAATATTATACAATTATATACATTCATGAAGACAATGCACAGTAAACAGTGAAATATATTTCAATATAAACTAAATATTTACTTTGGATTGTGAAAGGGGACCAGAAAGCAACCGCACATAAGATAATACATTTTCTGCCCAAAATGACAAAATATAATTTCCATCATTCTTCTTCTTCTTCTTATTCGTCAGCCTTCATCGGTCCACTGCCGGACATAGGCCTCTTCCCTTCCCCTCCACTCGTCTCTATCTTCTCTATTATGTATTATTATTATTTGCTTACTACTTTACAAACTATGTATTTAAGTGGTTTTCTTATGGTGTGATCCTCAAACGTAGAAAGGTAATAATCAGATGGATAGTGTACATGCCTGTTTCTGGTTCTATTATCGAGAATGCCTGATGAATCTTCAGTTGGGAACCAAGGATCTTATTCAACTAATACACCATCATCCGAGATTGAGATGAACACTTAGATCAGAAGAAAGCTGTAACATAGAGTACAATGTCTGATGTGGCCTCTGAACATCCTACAAAACTTATAAAATAAAAAAGATTGAATTTGGTTAAACTTATTTTTGGGCTCTAGCTTATTTAAAACATCACTTTTGGTCAACTATCATATTGCAATTTGGAATGTCTATACATAATACAACTCACATTCTATAACAATACTAACAATAAGACGATAAATCACTCAGAAGCAGGACGCTCAGACTAAAGTCTTCAATTGTCAAAATATCTCACATGAATTGCTAGATTCAGCCTAACAAATCTTCTTCAAGCCGCGAATGCCACAGCCGGCAGTCAGCTGGAACTCCGTGTCCGCTTTCAGCTGGTGGAGGTGCGCCTTCATGGGGGATATGTTGGTTCCGAACCATTCCTCCAGCGCTGGCGGGTAGAACATTTGCTCCATGAAGCCGCGCAACTGCACTTCCAGGCCGCCCAGCTCTGCCAGCAGCCTGTAATTGTGAATATAATATAATACATATGGATAGATCATCTCATCTTATATTCACACAATGCACCAAGAATGTGACTCACTGGTTGATGGCCGGAACCAAGCTCTGGATTTGCATGGGGTTGGTGTACCGACTCTGGACTTGCCAGGTGTTGAGCCATGTTTGTACTCTGTAACGTAATTAATAAAAACTAATGAAGATGGAGCCAGAGGGTTACTGAATGAATGCCAAGGTTGGGCCAGAGAAGTGACGAGAGACCGAGAGGGATGGCGTAGGGGTGGAGAGGCTTACATATATTCTATATTATCATAATAAACTCACTGATCACCGTACGCTAGGTTTCGATATCTTTCTCGGATGTTCAGAAACATGGTGACTCCTTGATTAACTTCCCAGCCTGGAATCGCACACTCGTCCCCTCCTGTGCCTCCTGCCCGTGGCCCCCCTTCAGCCCTAAACCAAAGGCGAAGGCACGCTGCCAGCACCGGCAGTCCCGTGGGCAGGAGCTCACACAGTGTAGCGTAATGGTCATATCTGAAATGTGGCCGAGACTTTACACCGGGAGAAACTTTTTAACTTTAAACTTTTATGACTCGGAACATTTATCTATAGCAAACGTAACAAATCAAATCAAATCAGTTTATTTCATCAAGACATTACAAAATTTATTTTTAAGGCATCTATTGAGAAGTAACTACAAGATGTTCAGTATACCTCGACCAGCCGGTGAATGCTATTCCCATAAACCTCAGGATTTTGCTGCCATGTTGCTCTATCTCGTTCAGCCAGCCTTCGTGGTTACTAATGTGGTGTTTCATTACAGGTACAATCTACAAATCACACCAAAATATAGTCCTATTGTGTCAAATGAAGCAACGGCAAAGTCAATGTGAGTTTTGGCTTGTGGAGTGAAAAAAGGCAATGTTATTGCAAACATCCAGTTTATAAATTTCCCTTATCCTTTATGAACTTGCAGCCATTTCATTAAAATTAAGCAATGCAAAATAATTTGAAAAGATATGCTATTTGAATAAATGTAATTACACTTAGTGTTTTTTCTTAAAATACAAAGGTTATGATGTTATAACATGTCTGTGTTAAGTGAAATAAATGGTTGTAATACTAAGTGAAAGCGAATATAGAAGAGATATGCCATTTGATTGGATGACACAATAACAAATTTTATCTGCCTTAAGAGTGGCAAAGCCTTCACATCTGCCAGCAAGTTTTGTAATGGATTTAAGTTATCGGTGATTCCCGAGTTGTTTTTTTTTTTCAAAACGAACCTCTAGATATAAATCTTTTTTTCTCGAATCCCTACTAATGAGACTGATAACAAGGACAAAGGTAAAGGTGAAATTTATCAACTTATAATTGCTTCGATTCACGAGGGCTTACAATTTGCTTGGAGTGTGGAACATAGACTACTGTAAAACGGGGTTAAATTGCACCATCAAGGGTAACTTTGCATCAAAAAAAAAAGTTTTTGGAGACATGTGTTGTCGTTGCTACTAACTATAACTTATTGTTTCTACAAACATTCAATAGATGTAACTTTTCACTCTTACCTGAGGTTATTTTCCAGTAAATATGGTACTTTAGTGCTGAGTGATTAGCGGTTTGGATAGGTTGTGCAGTTTTTATGAATAATTACTATGGGTAATTCTTATCACATCTTCGACAGTGTATATCATTCTAAGGCGAGTAAAGTGGTTTCGTATGTTGAATTTTGTCATCTATTGATAATACTAGTATTTCTTACAAAATTTACCAAAATACAATTTTAGTGATTTATTTTTGGAAGTTATCTCATTTTCAACGAATTTGGGGTTAGATTGCATCAGATGCAAAGTTACCCCATTTCTTATTTTTTTACGGTAAACTTTACATATTTGAGTTATTTATTTAAAAAAATGTTTTTAGCTATGGGCAGAGTACCTATATAAAAGAAAGGTTGGAAGTAGGCGATATACATTTATGATCTGTGGAAGTACTGCTGGAAAAATGTTGCCGCCATTCGTGGTTTATAAATCAGCTCACTTATGGAAGGGTGTCGGTATCATCATTCAACCTCGGGATGGTTTGAAGCAGCAACATTCTATGATTGGTTTGAAAGCGTCCTTCTGGTGAACTCAAAAAACTTAGATGGAAAAAAAGTTAAAATGTTTTTTTTTGTGTATTTTAGTTTAGTCATTATTTGTATGATTATAGATTATATATATTAATTATGTGAATGCTTCCAAATATTTTAAGGGTGATTTTTATTTATTTTCTTTGTGATATGGGTGTAGGTAAATTTAAATAAAGTTATTAATCAAAACACCTGAAATTTGTATTTTATTAAGATTCTAAAATGTTTTTAAAAATAAGGCTAGATTTGGAAGATGTGGAAACTATTAAGATACTGAAGAAAAAAATAAGTGATGCAAAGTCACCCCGCCATAGGGGTTACTTTGCATCATTTTTCAAAAAATTAAAGCTTGAATATGAATCTACAAAATGTACTTAAAACCACAAAAAAGTAAAGGAAATATACTATATAACCATGCCATTTATTGTCAAAAACACACCTCATCTCCTCGATGAAAAAATTCAATTTTACTGAAAAGTTATTAAAAAGTTATGCAATTTAACCCCGGTTTACGGTACATGTTAAATATATAATATTTATTATGGAGTTTTACATAATTGTTCACAAAACCATAAATATGATAACAGATTTCCTAATAACAAGAAATTCAACAACACAAGGCGATAGTAAGAAACAAAAAATGCATTGGACATTCTAGTGATGAAGCAATTCGGTACTTATTTGGCAAAAGGTCCCAGATGCGTTTTTTTTGTGAAATTGAGTTAAATACACCATCAGTATTATTTTTGCACACTTTATGCTTTGACAAAACGTTAGAGTTGTACTTTCTTTTTTTTACATTTTTTTTATGTATTTTATTTTTTGCATAATTGCATTCAACCCCTATTTTTTTTTAATATATATATATATATATTTTTTTTTTTAATTTAGTAACTATCTTGTAGATAACGTAATGCATCGAAAATTGACGTTTGAAATAAACAATTTGGAACAAAAATAACATTTTTATAAATAATCAAAATAATGTAAAAAATCTTATATTTGCTCTCCTGTAAAATTCATAAAAAAGCAGTTGGGACCTTTTGCCAAATAAGTACCGAATTATTCTCCAGTCTCTCACAAATGTGCACATATACAAGGTGCGGCAAAACAGACGGTGCAGTTTTGAAGGGCTATTAAAAAAAAACGGCACAATTTACAGAAATGAGATTAATTTTATTTTATTTGGTACATTATGCCGTTTTAAGCATCAAGTCTTGAAGATGACATCAGAAAGATGGTGGCCCCCAGCAGCGATACATTGATGAAGGCGATTTCTGAAGTTTTCGGCTGCATTTTGGCACATCTCGACGGGCATAGCGGCGATTTCCTCCCGAATTCGATCTTTGAGTTCTTCCAAGGTGTGAGGTCGATGTTTAAAAACTTCTTCCTTCAGATAGCCCCACAGGAAAAAGTCGCAAATGCTTAAATCAGGTGAGCGCGCGGGCCATCCCACGTCACCCCTCAGAGAGACGAGGCGCGCGGGGAACATCTGTCGCAGTTTTGTCACCGAAATTCGAGCAGTATGGGCCGTAGCACCGTCCTGTTGAAACCAGATATCTCCCAGATCTGTTTCCTCCATTAGTTCTTCCAATTGAGGTTCAAAAAAATTTTCCAACATGGAAACATAACGTTGAGCGTTGACAGTCACGGTTCGTTCATTCTCCTCGAAAAAATATGGCCCAATCACTCCAAATTTGGAAATCGCATACCACACAGTCACTTTTGGGGACTGAAGAGGTCTTTCGTGAAGTTGCCTTGGGTTATTTTCAGCCCAGTACCGAAAATTTTGTTTATTCACCGCTCCACAGAGATGAAAGTGGGCCTCGTCACTACTGAAAAAAGTTGACCTCGCATGAATTCGGTTTAACATTTCTTGGGAGCGATTCATGCGGTTTTCATAGTCAGGAGGTTTCAACTCTTGGACAATCATAATCTTGTAGGGGTGGAATGATAGGTCTTGATGCAAAATCCTTCTTAGTGAGCGGTCAGCAATGCCCAATGCAATTGCATGCTTCCGGGCAGAGCGCCGAGGTGACAGTTCAATAGCTTCTCTCACTCTCGTTAAATTTTTGGGTGTTCTTACGGTTTTGGGTCTTCCTAAACCCCTAGGTCTTAGTGTGGAACCAGTTCCTTCTAATGTACGCACCCAAGTCATGATTAAATTACGGTGAGGGACGGTATCACGACGCCTAAGATTGAAGTGCAGCCGAAAGGCCCGCTGGGTGGCGATGACAGAACGGCCATTTTCAAGAAACGTGCGGACGGCAAAGCCCCGTTGCTGTCCGGACCAAACCATGGCAACGACTGAAAACGGCAAGACCCTCCCGATATAATGAGACCACTCCCAGGTTCCTACCCCCACCACACGGGATGTACCGGCCTTTCAAAACTGCACTGTCTGTTTTGCCGCACCCAGTATAATGTTATCAAGGAGCGATTCACACAATTATGTTTTCTTAATTAAAATACAGGTGTATGAACAACAAATTGCAGAATTTCTATATTGGATTTTCATTATTACCTTTTTTACTATGATTTTATATACCACCATAAAGCTTTATTTTTTCATGTAACACAGTTTATTTTACTTCAGGGAACCAATCTTTAATTTTTCCGTGCTTTCTATAGATTTTTTTTCCAAATTTTGATGTGTTGTCTACCGTGTTAAAAATAAGGGTTTAGTGTATTTAAATAATGAAAGAAGACCTGACAGCTACCGGTGGCGCCCTTGAAGGAAGAGGCGGCCCAAAGGCGCGGAAAGACTGCGGCATACTTGTCCCACAGCAACGGACCCAGCTGGAAAGTCTCTCGCGACTGGTAGTGCCACACCATAGGCTCCACCAGCGTTCCCAGCTCAAACTCTGGAACAGCCCCACCCTCCCTCTAGTATTATGACTACAGGCCTGCCTAGATGACTAGTGAATGTGGGTGCACAGTAGCGGGGGTCACCTTGCAGCACCGCAGCGTCCATGTTGCGGAGCATGTCGTCCCACATGATGATGCGCAGGTGCGGGTGCGTCTCCTTGAGGAAGCGCGCCACGGCGGTCACGTGCTCCAGGAACAGCGCAGCCTTCCCGTACTTGCTGTCCGCCGCCCTCTTGGAGCAGCTGGGGCAGAGACCCATGTGCCACACCTGAAGATAACAATTATTAACATACTCGTGTATACCAAGTAGAGAAAGAGAAAGAAAAATCCATACCTCATCAGCCCCGATGTGTATATAGTTGATCTGGTGGGGGCGGTGCAGGGCGAGAACCTGGCGCAGCACGGCCTGAAGCAGAGGGAGAGCACTCGGATGGGACGGGCACAGGCAGCTGGGGAAGGACTCTACCTCCCGCAGTCCCGCCCATTCCGGATGTTTCAGCACAAACTCGAGGTGACCCAGTGTCTGGACCAGCGGAATCTGAAGTCACAGTCCATACATACAAGTCCATGCAAGTTCTCGGCCGCTACAGCTACCGCTACTTATCCCAGCTCGTCCGGTCACTCACGAGTGTCAGGCCGCACTCTGCCGCGATGTCCATAATGAGCGAGACCTCCTGGAGAGAGTAGGGCGCGCAAGTGGCCGCCGCGGTCTCCGAGCCCCCGCCCAGGGGTCGCAGCTCACGCGAGTAAGGAAAGGTGTCTTCCCATTCCACCAGCAGCCCGGTGGCACCCCAGTCCCGCAGGGTGGGAAATAACTGGAAGCATTCAATACATTACACAACATTGTTTTGAAATAATTATCACAAAAGAAAGATATCACAATTAACTTATGGGACCTAAATCACCTCTGATATGACAACAGTTATTTGCATCAGCAGAACTATATTGTTTGGGCAACGACTGCTAGGTTTTCTCAACAGTTAATCGAAGCGATATATTTTTCTTCAACATTCGAATGGTTAATCATTTTTTTATATTTTGGCCTCTAAACGCGAATTTAAAAAACTATGTATTTGGATAGCGAGTGTGAAATACTTGGACATTCTCAATGCTGATTATACAGAACGTTTTCAGGCTATTTTAAACATGTCTATACCTATACATGAATTTTAGATCCTTTCATGTATGCAGATACAGCGAATCAACCAATTTAGAAGAGGAACTCGCAAAACTCACAAGTTAACAACTAAAAGTACAATTCAGAGATGTATAGCAAGAGTTCCTTCATTGTATCAATGTGGGTTCGGGGCGGTATCAAATTTACTTTCTAAGACAAATGTTCCCAAAGGGAGCGATGTCGCCTCTCCATGGGGGTGGTAGTGGGTACACTCGGGGTAGTCAAGGGGGGCCACAGTGAAAATATTTTTAAATTCTATTTCCGTGAATAAACAATTTAAGAAAGTGCGAGTAACTAAATATATTCATTTCAGATACATGAATTTCAACTTTGTGACTAATAATACCTGTAAATAATGTACAACCATATTTAAATACTTGATGGTATAACAAAGTAGCCTACATATGATTTGATTAAGGACATTGTGAGGAAATTACAGGAAGGAGGAATATTCAATACATTGATAAGGACTGTCCAAGATCTGTATACCAATTCCAAACCAAAATTAAGGTTGACAATGAACTGTCCAGGGAAATTCCTGCAAGCAATGGTATAAGACAGGGAGATAGTTTGAACCCCTTTCTGTTCAATTTTATAATGGAGAAATCATAGAAGATGCGGCTGGGTTGGAATTAAGCTATAAAATGGGCAGTGAAACTGTGAATGTCATTTGCTATGCAGACGATGTCGCGTTAATAGATGAATTTGAAGATGTTTGTAAAGAATGTTGTACAAATTCCACATAGAATCACAATGGCTATATCAGTCAGCAAAACAAGCTGACTATTGATGATATACCTATGGAGCAAGTAATGAGCTTCAGCTATTTGGGAGTGGAGATCAGCAGCCATAATGACCTTTATACCGAAGTACAATAACAAGTCAATAAAGTCTCAGCCGTGTCAGGGTGTCTGAAGAATCTGGTCTGGAAGACACAAGCACATGCGTATTGAAGACATGCGTGCGACCTATCATGACGTATGCTGTAGAGACGCGGGCTGACACGGTATGAACCAAGGGTCTGTTAAGAACATCTGAGATGAAGGTCCTAAAATCCATTACTGGAAAAACTCTCAGACATAAGAAAAACTTGTGAAATAGAGGATATCATTCAGTGAAGTAGATCCAGAATGGATGGTGACACTCGCATATACAGCAGCTTGGGAAATCTGAATAAAAAAGAAGAAGTAAAACTAGTATTAGAGGGGGGCGTTCTGAGTGTTTATTCTTGTAAAGGAGGCTATGTTCTAAAAAAGGAACAGACTGCACATTCTTGAGTGTGGGGATTTGCGGGTGATGTTTGCAAAATTGAAACTCGACATTCACAGATTATCAAAATTCCATCATCCTTCGTGGCAGAGTGCCAATGCCTAGATCCTCTCTGTATACCCATCTGGAGATGGAGAAACGACGTGATGGTTAGTTAATTCATAATTGTCATGACACAATACTTCATTAATGGAATGGATTATTTGTATATTTTTTGAGACTAGCAATAGTTTTAACGGACTTTTATAAATAAATAAATATTAAGAATTGCATAATACAGTATTGCTATAATTAGTACACCTTTTAAATAAATAAAGTGATTAGTCAAATTGATTTTTTTTTTAATTACTGATTTTTGAGTTAATTTTTAAAAAATAATTTTCTACTACATTTGATGTTTTCAATTTCTGCTTTGAGATTTATAACATATAAATAGATAGATAAAACATGGATAATGTGCACAATTTAATATTCAGTGTATCCATTATGGGAAAGCGGATACAAAAGGTTGGGATCCTACGGTGTAATAAATAAACAATATAAAAATGTGTCAATTAAATTGAAATGCAAGATCGGGGGTCATGAATTATTGAACCGTTATTACCTTCTCGATGTACGAAATTCTTGGAGGTGCACCCTTGAAATCCAAATGCACTAACCTGTAATTAAAACGAAACGTATTTTTTATCAAAAACTATTATAGATCATTTCATTCACATACGAACAAAAAATATCTTCTATACCTTTGACTGCCAAAAGATATGGATTCCATTTGAAAACTTGATTTCAATAACAATAACAAAAACCACCTGATCGAGAAATAATAATATGTGCATAGAAATAAATAATCTAATCTTGACAATTCTCGTCTTCTTTTTCATAAGCTAAAAGATATAAATCTTTTAGCCGCTTGGGGGTGTTCTCGCCAGTGTCAAATGTTCAAATAGAGTTTAAATAGAGAGGAATTTGTAATGATTCAGACAAAGCGGGGTTTTTTTGCTTGAAATTTTTCCCCATTTGAAATCAAATAATGTAATAGATTATAAGTAACGTAAAACAAAACTCTCATTTTCGAAAAGGCAATATAGAATTTATAAGTCTCTGAAATGCCTAACCTTGACAAAGATAAGCGGAAACGCAAATAATAACCAAAAGTAACGTAGACTCTATAAAAACAAAAACAAAAAAAAAAAAGATTCAGACACTGCTCCTCTTCTCTTCCCAATGGAAACACCCTCCTTACGAAATATTGAATTTAAATACTGATCCCATCATATTCTATAGTACCAACCCTAACTGGTCTTCCATCCCTGACCGAGAAAAATGTAGGACTCTTTCGGAGGAGCACTCCGCGCCACACATGAAAATACCACCAAATCATATTTCCAACAGACGTTAAAGGAATAGCCAGTAGAGCTGAACCTCTATAAGTTGGAATATCCAAATAACAATTAAATATGATTGATTTAATAACATCAATTTTTTATATTTATTCATCATAAACATTATGAATACAATATTCAAATATACGAGTATATGTGTAATTTTTAAAAATATATACATATGCATGTAAATCCACAAATAAGATGAACAAACAAATCACCTCGGCTTTTACTAGAAGGGTCAGCAGAGAATGGATCGAGACAATCGTATTTTTTGAACATGTGAACGGCCAGTGCCATCTTGACGTAATAACGTCAAGATGGCACTGGAACGGCAATGTGACACAATGGTGATTTATTTAAGATATTTTATAAAAAAAGTACTTAGTGCACAATTAGTATCTACCAAATATAATTATTTCAATCGCCGAGTAAATATTTAATGGAGAAAAATCAAAAATGTCAATCCAATATTTATAAAACTATTTCATTAAATTTATTAAAAGCTTGGTTGAATCTGATCTTACTAAATAAGAATGACAGATAAAAATAAAAGAGTGAAACATTTATATAAGGTGTGCAAGAATAGAATAACGTCGGTGGTGAAAGCGCGAAAAGAGAAGCATGAGGAGTAATATGGGTTCAAAAGGACGAACAACTTCTATGACAATTTAAAAATGTTCTGGATAGAAGATAAAAAGCCCAAAATCCTCCTGATAGCGGATGTGTGAAAGTGATTTTGGATAGTGAGGGAAGAATGTTAACGGAGAGTTAGTTCATCATCGGCTGTCCCTCGTGTCCGAGGAAGACTGTCCTTCAAGGTTCTGGGTAGTGCTTGGAGGAAGGATATACGCCGCTCAACTGGAGGAGAACAGTAATCATACCTCTGTATAAAGGAAAAGGGTCCCGTATGGAATGTGGGAATCATGGAGCTATTAGTAGTTTGTCTGTCATTAGTAAAGTCTAGGACATAATTTAATTAGAAAGAGTAAGAAAGATAACATAAGTAAGTAAAAGTAACGATCTTGAACTACAAGTCCTAGTATCTAGTATGAGTACAAGTCCTGGTATCTATATCCTTGAGGTGATTTATTCACGACAACGGCGCCTAAAAAAACAAATTATTATTATTATTATTAATGCTATTACATTCAGAGGTGTCGTCGAGTATGAAGGTTAGAAAGACTGATAATCATAGGCAAGATAGAGGTACGTTGGGGAGTTGGAGTCAGTTATCCTGGCTGAGGAATATAAGAGAGTGGACAGGGATGAGCAGAGTTGAGAACCTGTTCCAAGTGGCGTAGGACAGAGATACTTTCGCTGCAGTGATCTTTAACGTTAGGGAGACCCAATAAGACACCAGAAGATGAAGAAGATAAAAGCGATATGATCTGATGATGAACGTGAATTAGTCCAAGGTAATGATTTTCAAAAAATAAGAGACCATGACAGTGTGTAACATTAGGGTGAATGGTGACATCCTGAAACAAGCGGATGAATTTATTTATTTAGGAAGTACGTTTTCAAAGCATAAGCGAGTATAGAGAGATATTGAAAGAAGGGTTGGGGGCAGGCAATAAAGATAATGGTGCCCATAAAGTTGTCATCGCAAATAAAAGTCTATCAAAAAAGCTAAGATGGCAGTGGACAACGGTGTTTTTGTGCCAACCCTTATGTATAGAAGCGAAATGTAAGTGACATGGAACTGTCAAAAGCAGGATGAAAGTAGAATAAAAGCAATAGAAATTAGATATCTTAGACGGATGTGTTTAAATCTATATATGGAGTGTCAATGTAAATGTAAAAAGTAAATGTAGTACGAATGAAAGTGTTATGAAATATCATTAATGAAAAAGTCATTAAGACGGTTTGGGACACATGGAAAGAATGAATGAAGAAATAATGGTAGAAGAAAGTATACGTAAATGACAGAGGAAGACCGAGAAAAATATGGCACTATCAAATCAATCAAATCGACAGCCTTCGTGGCTGAGTGGTAAGTGCATTGACTGCCAACCCGAAGGTTCCGGGCTCGATTCCCGGCGAGGTCAGCGTGTTCATCACACTGTCTTTGATCTGGTGTAGAATTCATGTGACAATAAAATGGCGATAGATTGGCAACCTATCACATGTCACGAGAATCACTATGATAGCTATAATACTCTTTACATCGATTTGGCTCATGCTGTCATGATGTAAAGAGCGATTCAACAAAATAATAATAATAATAAAATATGAAATGTCGGCTACGTGATCAGTCGGAGAAATCTACGTGCATACATGACACGATATATGAATGTTGAGGAATCGAGATAGTATGTCAGAAGTTTAAGGGTACGGCCACACCGGAGTACCTGGGTTGGCGTCAAGACACAGTTCGCTTGTGATCACGCCCTGTAGCGCGAACCCTATATTGTGGTCGGTCTCATAGTGCGCTATACGTTGGTTCGCCAGGTGTCCACCTAGCCTCCGATCCTGGCACTTCGGCGTGGTCGTACCCTTAGTGTCACGTCTGTGTCTTAATGCTAGTCATAGAAGTTCTAGCGAGATAGTGGTAATCTTAGGATCGCCCAATAAGCAGTTGTCACTTGATTCGATCCCGACATGGTTACTGAAAAAGTATTGTCATCACTTGCTCCAATATTGTTAAATATTAAATATTTAATAAATCAGCCAAGTCCTCCAACCACTCAAGATGCCTTTCGTTACTCCTCTTCTAAAAAAAATCTCAATTAGATTTCGAAAATCCAACAAATTATCGTTTTGTTTCAAAGTCGCCTTTTTCTAAATTATTCCTACCTCACAGCAAATGACCTATTATCAAAATTCCAGTCTGCATACAGACCTAATTATTCAACGGAAACGGGACTTCTTCGTATTATGTTGGATCTGGTACTAGCTAACTTAATCTTCTACCATTGCTGTGTATTAGCTACACAGCAACGGTAGAAGATTAAGTAAATATATTTTCTACTTTGTCGATGGATCAGAAGTTTCGTACGGTTTAATATCTTCTGTGGTGTTTTATAAAGTGAAGTAAGTATTTGCATTTGTATAGTATTCTCTGTACGGAATGAAGTTAATGAGCAGTAAAGTTGTTATATTTTAGATAATTTTATAAATGGCGATAAACCCTGTATTTATTTATGGTTGAAAACGATTTTGTCCACAATTTGAAGAAGTTTTATTATTGTGTATTCCATATGCCAACTATGTTTTCCTTTTGGCGCCAATATTTGTCCATTGTTTCAAAACCTGTACGTAACCTTTTTGTATAGAAATTGATTGTATTTATTTCAATTACATTAGAAAATAGGTGAAAATATCATGAATGTAACACGTGAATCTTTATCAGTTTAGAATTGCTTGTTTGAATTCGTATTTTAATTTTTATAAAAAAAAACCAAGTAATTGATTTGCATTTCAGGATCTGTTTTTCTGTTTAATTTTGAAAAGAATGTCTTCAAATTCGAAATTAGATTTGAAATCTCGGCCCTTTAAAGTATCAATAGAGGGAAACATTGGGTCAGGTAAATCGACATGCCTCAACTTCTTCAAGAAATGGGATACAGTGGAAGTTCACCCCGTGAGTATCTGCTCGTTATTTTTAGTCATATCAATTCGTTAATCGACCCTTTTTTCTTTTTACTGTATTTAAGCGAAGTTTTCATTTAACATATGCATTTTTTTGACAATTAAAACATCATCCCAAAATGTATAAAGGTCAATGAGATGATGCTTGCCAACTATGTATGTATAATTGAAGATTCTTGTTTACGAAACTGCCATAGCTCATCACACTACAGGCAAAATAACTTACATGAGTCCTCATGAGGCGGAAATGTAATATTTGATTGATTTGATCGTGGCAGGTTTCCCATGGTCTTCCTTATTTTTTGCTCCATTCACACTGTTCACTTACACATTCTTTACCATTCTTTCTTCATTCATTTATTATTTCCCCGTGTCTAATCCATCCTAATGAACTTTTAATATTCTCATTCGTATTGTGTTCACTTGTGTCTGCATTTTGACCTCTGTCATATACAGATTAATCACATTTTGTCAAGAGTCAGCAAATATCTTGAAATTTCCTTGCGCGGTGTACAGGAGCCTATTGAGCAGTGGCGAGACGTGAGCGGACACAACTTGCTGGGGCTGCTGTACTCCGACCTGGAGCGCTGGAACTACCCATTCCAGCACTACGTGCACCTGAGCCGCCTGCAGATCCAGACCTCCCCCCCGGCCTCCCCTCGCACCCGCGTCAAGATGTTTGAACGGTAAACATCCTTCAATTCTTACTAATATAACACTTTCAAACCTAATAAAAGGGATGATTCTATCAGGTGATTTAAAACTTTGTCCACTTTTTTTTAATACAGTCTAATTGACATACCATTTTACTTTGAAATGTGTCTGTATCCCATGCGATATTTTTTTTTTTAGTTTAATAATTTTTAAAACATTGTTAGATGTGATTGTGATTGTATAAAATATTTGAATAATAAATAATTTTTCCTCTGTTGCTACTTGGTTCATGCAGGTCAGGTATTATTATTTCTGCAGGTCCGTGCAAAACAACAGATACTGTTTTATGGAGAATGCTCGTCGCAATAATTTTCTTAAGGAGTGTGAGTTTGAGGTGCTGGCGGCGTGGTACGACTGGGTGGACAAGCACCTGGACATCAAGCTGGACCTCGTAGGTAAGGTGCACCAGCACTTGTGATAACATGATTGCTATATCGACAGCAATATTCAATGCTCACAGCTCTCTCTCGTCCCAGTGTACCTGCGCACCACTCCGGAGGTGGTGTTCCACCGGATGCTGAAGAGGGGGCGGACAGAGGAGTCCACAGTCTCCCTAGACTACCTGCAGCAGGTGAGTACTGAAGCAGAAGAGATGTATCTCCCCGTATAAGTAGCAACCCGCTAATAATCTGTTTGTTCCTCGAGGTCCACTCCTCGTACGAGCGCTGGCTGAGCACACCCTCGCAGGTGTCGTGCGAGGTGATCACCATTGACGCGAACCAGGAGCTCCCCGGCGTTCTCCATCAGCTCCAGCAGCGGACCTCCTCTATTCTGGCCATTGAGGATGAGGTCTTTTGCTGACATGTATACTTTTCTCCGTACCGAGAATGGTATACTAAGCTTATATTATCAAAAGTTTCTGTGGCTCTAATTCTAAAGATATCTTTAGATATTACTATAAATATAATTTATTTACCGTGTTTATTTAACTTAAAAAATATGCTTTGTACTTGGAATTATTGATCTTATAGATAAACAAAGAACAATATGCCTTTAACCGGGGTAAGAATCTCGTACATTACGTATAAGTAATGTATCTCTTAATTTTTGTGTAAAGTGTTGTAGACTTACGAGAGCCTGTTATTGTATAGAGCTTAATATGGAGAATACATCATTGTTCAAGAAACGGTACATATTTCGATCTCATACTTTTATAAGCACTTTATAAGAGACTGAACTTATTCTAGTTATTATTGTTTAAGTGAATATTTATTAATTAGTTCACCTTGAATGTGTACCACATTTTGAATATTTCTTTAAGACGTGTATAACGTAACTCACTCGCATTCTAGATTTTCATTTCGGAAAGTATGGATCGTTGCATCCCATTTATTTATCTATAGTAATAAAATATTTATACAAAAGTGTATTTGATTATATTTATGTGCAACTTTTATGTATTTTTCTGTCTTGAATTAAGACAATATTTGCAGAAACTATTTGTAATTACAAAAATTATTTTCTGTGCACTTTCCAAATGTTCTAAATTCTGAAGAGTACTTCACTACTCAATAACTGATTTTATTAGATGACTAAACTATCCAAAATAGTCTGACTTGAGCCTCCCGCGCCTCCAGCAACAACAACACCAATACTGGGATGCCAATTATTGGTCTGATCTACATATCTATTATACATTTTGTAATTGTTTTCAATATTGAATTATTTATTCGGATTTTAGAGATTAGACACACAGATGCAATAAAACATTTTGAAAAACCTGTGTATTATTTCCATTGAAAGGCTTCGGAGAGTTCAGCATGCAGAATTGCCCTGTTTCTACGATAATAGGAATGCTGTAGGTAAAATATCAAGGTTGAACCAATATTGAACAAACAATCAAGATTCATAAATAATATTGTCATATCGAAAAGAACAAATGTTGACTTGGTAAAAATTAAACAATTTTCAGTCTATGAAAAATATTTTTATTTTTTATATGCAAAAGAAAACGTCAGTTTTATTTTATGGAAATGACTCTTGTAATTATTGTAGAAGCATGTTTTTACATTAAAAAAAAAATATTTTTTTTAACTGTCTAAGCACTTTTTAAAGCATTGTTTACATAAGCAGTCATGAAATATGTTATATGATATTATATAAAAGTCCGTTAATTCGAAATCCAAAGGACCGGATTTCCCAAAAAAATACGAATTACGCGATCACTAAAAATTTGAATTTTTGCGCCAATTGCCGAGGCTTGGAACATCGCGGCTATTTTTTCGTTCTGTCAAAATAATAAACTAACTAACTAACCATCACGCCGTCTCCCCGAAAGGGTAGGCAGAAAGAATGGACTGCCACACTTTAATCGATGCGGCACTCCATCCTTCTCTTTTCGCCATCGCGAGAGACGCGGTGTGATGGGTTGCGAACCTCATCGCCAAAATAATAATTAGGTATATATAAATATGAAGTCTAGTGTTCATAATAATAATAACAATAGTGTTTGGACGACATAACGCCGTTTTTGTGGCTCTAATGGCGCTTTGAAATTAAAATTAACTTTTTTTATTCGTTAAAGATAGCTATTAATAGTCGAGTTTGATGACATATGTATTTCGGCAATATTACGATAATGGAACATATTCAAATGGGAAAAAAAATATCAAAAATACATACATATTTTGTGGACTGGCATCTCATACGAATAATTAACACTACACATAATTGTCACTTAATTGATTTTCAGTCACTTGTATACCTGTACATATTCACGATATTCGTTCTCGCGCGTAATATAAAATAGAATGACGTCACTTATAATTCAAAGTTTTTGACACCTTTTTTAAAAATTAAAAAAAAAACACCTAATGAATAAACACATGAAAAGTTCTTATTAATGGTACTTATTTGGATTTATTAAAGTGCGCGCGCTCTTAATTGCAATGTGATCTACAACAGAATCAAAATGTTTGCAAACATCCAGAGGGGTGTCGGGTTTACTGCACAAATATTTTTGAACGTCTCTCAAACATCGCAACACTTCACTTCTGGATGGCACTTCCCGTAGTAGTATCTGGATTAAGGTCAGGTGTAACGAGTCGGTTGTCTAACCATGTAGTCACCTCCTCTTCATTAACATGCTGTGCTTCGCCACACATTGCGAGACTCGTAATATTAAATCTCTCCTTGAAGCGATTGAGCCAACCACCAGAAGCCTGAAAGCCCTTATTCCTAGTTGGTTTGCTATCGATATTGCCTTTTCCACGAGCACTGGACCTGATACGGGTAAATTGGCAATACGATTCCAGCATCTAGTGTTTAGCGGGCCTTAGTCTTTGTCGGGAAGAACTTTAGTTCAACTTACGGAAGGCATATATTATTTTTGTTTTATTTTTATTGAAGATAATGTAGAATTATTGAAGATAATGTAGAATTTGGAATTTTCCTTTTGGCATCAACTTCTTTTCCACATCATCTAATATCTTGATTTTCGTGCTTATGGTCAAGGATTTGTAAGAATTTCGAACAGGTGCCATTTTGAGGGATGAAAAGTTGTTTTTAATAAGTCCAAAATGTTTTAAAAAATTATCCTATTTGCGACAGTTTAACACTTGAAAATACACTGATCACAATAAATTAATATTTATGTTAATCAACACTCAGCTTAATTAATTTACACAAAATGTTCACCTTTTCGCTGATGACCACACGTCCTTATTCTAACTTGTACGTCTCGACACTGACTATTATATCTAGGAAGTGTTCGGCATATTAAATTATTAGGTATCTATTAAATAACCGTTTTCTAACTGCCTACCCCCTCGGAGAGATGACCCGAGGGTTTGTTGTTGTTGTACGTACTAAAGAAGTTTGTTAGGATTAACATTCTTTTGTTTGCACAGACTTTAAGTAAACCAATAAAAATACCCAACTCTTGCGCTTTGACCGTTCGTCCTATACAAATAATTAATATAATGCGTTATTTTATTATAGTACTAGCTGACCCGGCAACGCTTCGCTATTGCTAAATTCGAGTATATAAATAAATCCAATATATATTCAACAAATACAATTGAAGTTCAATATCAATTAGTTTATTTATTGGATTAAATGACATGTGTATGGATGCAAAAATGTGTGTCTATATATATAAAACAATGTTTCAATCCAAGCAAACTCGCTGTGAATTTTAAACTTGAATACATATTACTAATGTAATTGAAAAAGTATTTTTTGAATATTTTATATGAAATTTAATAATCAAATAAACAATATTATATCACATTTGCACAAAACATTCATATGTTGAGAGAAACAAAAGTCTTGATTTTGTTGTCCATGAAATTCACATCAGAGCCAATAAAGTAAGTTTCTACTGCGAGTCCGTTGGCGTGGAATAGTAATATAGATGATAATACTACAAAAGCCTCCCTTCCCGACTTCCACAACTGTATCCCTCGCCGCTCTGCGCCATTGACCTCCTGCCACTCGTTTAATGTCATCAGACCATCTTGCTTGTGATCTGCCAGAATTTGTGTAGCTGTTTCTCTTTCGCCACTCCAGGCCAGAAGATCTTATCACTCGTTGTCCTTGCTTTATGACCGATCCCATTCCATTTAAACATTAGTTATTTTACACGCTGCATCGGCAACTTTTGTCCGATCTTTGATTCATCAATTTTGGGCCCTGGAATTAAAAAAAATAAAATTTGAATTGCCATAAGGCGGACACCGAAGAGGCGCATAAGGCAAAATTTAAATTTCCATACAATGAATGAATTACAACTATTTTTCACTTGTTTGCTGAAGATATTCTTCATATAAAAGGCAGTTCATGCTATATGCATAATAATAATAATAATAATTAGGCTAATTTGTCAAATTAACTAACTAACTAACTAACCATCACGCCGTCTCCCCGAAAGTGTAAGCAGAGAGAATGGACTGTCACACTTTTACTGATGCGGCACTCCATCCTTCTCTTTTCGCCCCGCGGGAGGCGCGGTGTGATGGGTTGCGAACCTCATCGCCACCAATAGGCATCTCCCGCGCACACTTCGATCGTCCAACACCCACAAAATAAATCTAAAACAAATAATATAAAATACAATGATATAAAATAAAATGACAAAATAAAAATAATTTTACACAAAATGTTCTTTTTAGACGGTGCACATATTGTCTATTTAATTTATAATATGTTCCACGTATCCACTGTTTTTTAATTTAGCACATAATGTAATAACACATAATGTTTTTTTCGATGTTGCACATGTTGACTTGGACGATCCGGACTTTTGTGTTTATTTAATTTATGTTACACGTATCCACCATTTTTTAAATTATCTGTAATAAGGCACTTAACCAGCAAGAACTTAAAAATAATATTGAAGAAATTATTCAAATTGTTATTGGAACAAATGAAAAATTTATTTCTACACCTGTCAAAATTCTTTACAAAAACGATAAAACAAATAAAACCTTTTAATCTGATTAATTTGATTAATTTGTCAAATTAATTAAACTGATCAGATTTTAAAGGTTGGTCATGTTAGAAGTCGGAGGAATCGACATGCGTGTATGACTCGTTGTATGAATGTGGAGGAAGCTAGAGAGGTTTGCCAGGATAGAGTAGTGTTATGGTCCATTCTCTCTGCCTACCCCTGTGGGGAAACGGCGTGATGGTTTGTTTGTTTGTTTAATTTGTATAATTGCCGTTTTCTAAAATAGCTCACCTCAAGGGCGCTTTGACATTGTTTTTAGTCATGAAAGGTGCATGTGACAACAGCGAAATCACGATCGTAGAAACTTACTTTATTGGCTCTGATGTGAATTTCATGGACAACAAAATCAAGAATTTTGTTTCTCTAAACATATGAATGTTTTGTGCAAATGTGATATAATATTGTTTATTGATATACAGACAACCGTTGTTAACATTTTATGCGATAATTTGAAAAGGTGGGTTTTTAGGTGAGATTTAAAGTCTGTCGGATTGTCAATGCATCTGAGGCGTGCAGGAAGCATATTTCAGGCGGACGAACCTGCTACTGAAAACCTTTTATACTGTGAAAGCCCGAGCAACACAAAATTCAGATATATAGGTGGCACGTTTGGGAATGTGCTTAATTATTGTCTATAAACTGTAAATTTAAAAACCTTACCTGAAATTAATAATGGAATTTTCATATATGAATGAAAACTACTAAAAGTAGCTTATGTGTAATGTAAAAATGAGCCGGTTCTCATTCGCCACTCCAGGGTACATCTAATTCACTGATCATCCGTTGTTTGATTGATCTAATTCCATTTTAACGAAGTTATTTTGCACGCTGCATCGGTAATTTTCGTCCCATCTCTGATCCGTTACTTTATTTTCCTAGAAATAAACGGAAAAAGTCATAAGAATTGTGTCATTCATTCATATTGTAATTCATATTGTATATCATTAGAACTTTCTTACCGTTGCTGTGGTAATGTAACAATTTCCCTGACCAAAGTATGCGTATAAAGAAAACGGCAAAATAGAAGAAACTGAAAATATATTTATGAATTAGAAATATAAATATTAAACAACTTACGGAAGCAAGTTTCTTCATATTCTTGTAGAGCTTCGACGTCCAATATTTTATATTTTCGCTATCATCCTTTGAAATAACCTGAAAGCAATTTAATTATCATTGAATATTTTTAATCCCAGAAACTTCATCCTTAAGCAAATGAAATAACCTGAAAGCAATTTAATTATCATTGAATATTTTTAATCCCAGAAACTTCATCCTTAAGCAAATGAAATAACCTGAAAGCAATTTAATTATCATTGAATATTTTTAATCCCAGAAACTTCATCCTTAAGCAAATGAAATAACCTGAAAGCAATTTAATTATCTTTGAATATTTTAAATCTCAGCATAATGTAGAATTTAATGGAGTGGAATGGAAAAGAATGTAGAATTGCAACATGCAGATGCACCAATATGGCTCATTAACAAAATAATTTCAATCCCAATACAAAAATATCCCCATTAGACCAGTGGTCTCTCACACCAGGCTCCTCTAGTGAATTATTTTATCAAAACTTAATATCTTATCCCAAAGATATAGATTTTCGCCCTGCCAGAATAATTTTACATTAAAATAACATTATTAAAATAGATTATACCAATTGAATAACTAATTATTACACAACGAAACGTCATAACCTAAAATGACACGTAAGTAAAACGAATAAATAGATATTGTATATCATTAGAACTTTCTTATCGTTGCTGTGGTCATTTTAATATTTCCCTGACCAAAGTACGCGTATAAAGAACACCTTTATGTTTGAATTCATCAAATGTCATATTAATTGTATTTTAAATAACTAATTAAAATCATAATAATTAAATAACATTAATAAAATAGCGCAATACCATTCAAAATTCTGCCAGTTGTGCAGTTTCTTCATATTCTTGTAGAGCTTCGACGTCCAATATTTTATATTTTCGCTATCATCCTTTGAAATAACCTGAAAGCAATTTAATTATCATTGAATATTTTTAATCCCAGAAACTTCATAACCTAAAATTACATAGATAATATACTTACAAAATATTACGACGTATTGACAGTTCAGAGACCACGTGACCAATCGAACGGCTAGAATTCTAGAAAACGAATATCATTAAGTAATCACCGTCGAATGTAAGAGAAACGAATAAGTTTCAGCCACACGAAAAAATAAAATTTCGTTCATAACCTCAAAATGACACTCACGTAAAAATTATACTCGCCATAATTTAGAAGCACCTGTCTGCATTAATGTACATTAAAATAATGCCAATAAAATAGACTGTAACAATTAAACAACTAATTATTTTAGTACGTAATAAGTAAAACGTATTAAGTATTATACATCCCAAAGTAAAACGCAATATATTGGACTGTCAGAAAGAAAAACACATTGTTGCCACTACACAAAATTACATGGAGACTGAATTCTCTCCAGACCATGTCAAACGAATATAGACTCAAAAGATTGATACTCAGGTGATACGAACATTAAGGTCTATATTCGTTTGCACTACGAAAATTTTCAATTAATTGATTAATTTATAAAGTTAATTAGAGCTCGATTAATAACAAAAATATGCCTATGACGACCGCTGAATTCCACTTAGTCCATTCTCCAAGTTACAGAAGGATCTGTTGAGGAATCACCGAGAAAGGAGGAGACACACACAACCCAGATTGCGTTTTATTTATATGTATGTATGTATGTATGTATGTATGTATGTATGTATGTGTATATGTATATGTAGATGTAGATGTAGATGTAGATAAATTGCTGGAAAATACTGCAATTACGATCGAATACCTTTACAAATTCGGCAAATATAGGTACACACATAATTGCTGAATTTAAATAAATAATATTGTTAATAAAAATTTCCTAAACCGTTCGTCCTAAATATAAAAATAATATAATGCGTTATTTAACCCTAGAACGGACGGGCTGGGTCTGTGAGATCCAGACTTTTTATATAAAGTTAGATTCAAGGTCATAGGCGTTGCAGGCCACCATTTTTCTGAGTACCTTCCTAAAAGAGTCCACAGAATGCTCTGGTGTCGCATATTTGTCAACTAAACTCTCACTCATCAGTTATCACGCGTTTGAATATCTTGTGGGCCTGTCAGACCCGGCTCGTCCGCTCACGTGGCTTTTTTTGACATAGCTGTATTAGTGTTCTAGGGCGATTTTTTTTATTTTTGCTTGTGCTCATTTCAATACTATTGACAATTTTAAACAAGTATATAGGATTGAGGAAGAATAAGCCCGAAATACCTCCAAGCTTTCTTCCAAAATCAACAAGGGAACCACACTCAAGCATTTTTGGTTTTCAAGAGGTTATGACGATAGTATCTTATGTACCCAAGAGAAACAAAAGTGTTATTTTGCTGTCATTCATGCACAACGACAGTGAAATTGACTCTTCTACTGGTGAAGAGAAGAAGCCCAGCATAATAACATATTACAATTCAACTAAGGGAGGTGTCGACGTAGCTGAGGCTAAGTGTGCTGAATACAGCGTCGCAAGATGAACAAGACGTTGGCCATTAACTTTGTTTTTTGCCGCAATCAATGTTGCTGCTCTAAATGCATTCATTGTGTTCAAGACAAATGAACAGTTCTTCAGCAGGCATGATTTTGTCAATGACTTGTCGAAACAGATGCTGCAACCTTACTTGATCGTGCGAGCTCAGCAAAACAACCTACCACGAGAGATTTGTCAGTTAGCAACTAAGTTTTCTGGATATGAAACTCAACCTAAAGACGACCCTGCTCCAGGAAAACGTGGAAGATGCTCCCAGTGTAAAAACAGCAGAGCAAAGTACTTTTGCAGAGAGTGTAAAATTTGGTTATGTCTAAACCACATTGAAATGTTGTGTAGCGATTGCTGAAAAAATTTAGTTATTTGACATCTTGAAAAACATTATTTATCTAATTCTTAATATTTTTCCGTTAACATCATTCTTGTATATGGTATGTAAAATCAAACCCAATCAAATTAAAAAAATTATAGCATATTCATATAATTTTGAAGAAATCAATCTAATTTTTTGATTCAAATTTCAAGACTATTTAAATTATTTATACCATTATTTGTGATCAATATTATTTTGCTAAAATAGTGTTATACTACTGAAAACATTCCCAAATTTGATAGGAAAACCTGTTTGGATCGATAAAAATAATTTGAAATTTTTTTAAGATTTTTTTATTTTTGGGTCTGTCAGGCCCAGTCCGTTCACTTACGTGACTTTTTTTTTGCCCGTCCGTTCTAGGGTTAAGTATGTAATGCTGGAAAATACGGCAATAACGTTCGAATACCTTTACAAATTCGGCAAATACATAGAGGTAACAGTGGCGGTACGTCCACATAAGCCGAGAAGCCGGGTTTGCCTTAAAAAATCTATAATAAAACGATGTATTTTGCGCGTTTGAGCCGTCTACGAATAAAATAATAATTATGTGTTTTGAATTGCACGCCAGTTAAAGCGATTTAATTCGTCGCGTTGCAAATGACTCTTCTGACATGCGCAGAATTGACCTACGTGTATATGTTTTGTTTCACTCATACGCGCCGTATTTTATTTCACTCATACGTTCGTTAGGTGAGATTAATAAATTATATTTCTTCTTGTATATATTAATATTATATGTAAATACATAATTATATTATACAAGACCATGAGTTTGGTGACGCAGAAAATATTTTTTTGTATAGATTTAAAGTGCGTCTAAAATGGGACTTAAAATAAATTGATTAATAAAGATAAAACTCTTTTAATCCGGAAGAATACATTATCGTGACGCTCTACTAATATATAACCCAAAAAATTCGGACGAACTTGACTTACTGGTTGACCCTAGGCTGACTGATAGGTAGGTAATTCTTCTTCTTCTTCAAGTGCCCTGTCGGGTCCCCCCAACGTTGGCGATCACCTCGGCGAACCTGTCCCTGTCCTGCGCCGCTCGGAACAGCTCCTCAACACTTCGGATGCCGGTCCACTCCCTCACGTTTCGCAGCCAGGACATTTGTCTCCTTCCGGGCCCTCGGCGTCCCTCAATTTTTCCTTCCAATATCAGTTGGAGAAGGTGGTACTTTTCCCCACGCAGTATATGACCCAGATATGAGATCTTTCGGACCTTGATAGTTGATAATAATTCCCTGTGACCTCCAGGTGTATAGCCTTCTTTTTGGTAGTTTGAACCAGGTGTTCATTGCAATCATGTTCCTTTCCTGGCAAAACTCGTACAATCTTTCACCTCTTTGATTACTCACCCCCAATCCATGTTCGCCAAAAATATTAGAGCGACGGCCGTTACCAACTTTGGCAGTAAAATCTCCAATGACAAAATTTATGTCTCCTCCCTTCAAACCATTGAGAGTATTGGTTAGTGACTCATACAACGCCTCCACATCACTGTCGTATCTTACATCTGCTGTTGGTGCATACACTTGTATGATGTTTACGTTAGTTGGTTGATAGTGTAGTTGAAGCAGGACTATTCTATCAGAGATTGGGATGAAGTTTTTAACAAATTGTATATGTTACTTATTATGTTATCATGACGAATACAGCGACTCCGTTTCTATGGTTTCTATCATGTGGGTCGCTTCCTGAGTAATATAAGTTCCCTTTCTCATGTTGGTTTATGCCATTTCCTGTCCATCTTAGTTCACTAATACCGAGTATACCGATGTTCAATATGTTCATCTCCTGTATGGTATTATCCAGTCCGCCAGCATACAAACTTCTCACTATTAGCTGCCTTATTCCACGGTCAAGTTGCCTCCACAGATACTTCCGCCGGCGCCTGCACCAGATGGGCGTGATAATCCACGGGCACGAAGACTCGTCCGTCGTGCCGCTGCTGGTGTTCTCGCACTCCAAGATGGCGTTTATGATCCTGGGCCTCAAGGAGCTGGGCGTGGCGGTCGTGGGCGCGAGGTTGGGATTTAAAAAAATATGTAAAAAGTAATTATAGTTTAAAATAATTATACCAGCGCACTGTGATTCGCCTAGTACATGCTAGCTAGACAAAATTATTTCTTATGTTTTTTTTTAGTTTTATATGATATTACAGGCGATTGAATTTGCTTTGAATTTTTTCTAAATTTATATCGAATCTTGAAGATAAAGCCCGAAGTATAAATCCAAATTTTGTAATTAGTGTAACATCTAACCCTGTAATATAATATCAGTCGCTAGCTCGAGGTTTTCAAAAAACCTTTGAGCGGTATTTCCGTCATGTGTATTGCCATACCCTGGTTTTGGCTTATCTACAATAAGCCCCATTTCGCTATTAAAACGCCTTTTAATTTCATCAGAACATTGCTTCACAATAACTTTGTCTGATTCAGCTCTTAGCTGCCATTTATTTACACTAAGACGATAGCTAATGTGAAGCAAACTCTTGCTGTGCCAAAAACAAACGTTCAACAGTTTTATTCAAAACCGCCTGAACTTTGATTTCGCCACACGTTTCGGTCACAACAATTTGTTCCTCTGGATGAAGACAGGCAAATTTAGCTTTCCTAAGACTATGCAATGACGACAATACCTTGTGCCCAGCTTTGTTGCTCCACTTCCGAGTCTGCTTGTAGGCGTGACTAGTTGATTTGCTCTCAACAAAGTACTCCAAAGCTTCGTCACTAGTTAACACTCTCTGTTCATTTAATTCACGTAAAGTTTTATTAGTTTCTTTAATCTGCACTGCCTACCTACTTACTACTACTATCTGACATTCACGTTGACACCTCAGCTGCGTACATCAATTCACTGGCACATCTGGGACTTGATAAGGTCATCAACTCGTTTTATTTTTGTCTTAACACTCGAGTCCAAGAACTCTTTCAAAGGCTTACCACGGCCAAGTGCTCTTCGGAAGTACGGAAGGAGATGGCAACGGCACGGTAATTGTTATCTGAAAATATATATCTTGATCCGTTAGCCACTCGGAGTGCTTCTGTAGAAACCGTTCCTTCTTTCTTCCAGAACTAGTCCACTTTTCCATTATTTTGGACGAAAATTGCGAAATGACAACCTTGATGTCCCTCAAAGAGTGCTCAGTTGCAGCCGTGAGATCTTGTTTTGATGAAACAAATCGAAAAAAGTCTTCATTTATTGTTTCTTTTGGGTGTTTCAGCCATTCATCAAAATAGTAATTTTTGGAAATAGTGAACTGAACATATAAAAAAAAGAAAAAAAAAATAGATGTGCAAATAAAGTGCAACTTTTTTTTATATCATCATAAAGTGTGACACATTTCGCTTTTTTGTATAATGTATTTTCAAATGATATTTGCGAGGCAAAACTTATCACAAAAGTTTCAATATAATTTAATAAAAGTTCTGGTAGGTGGGCGTTCTCGTCAATATTAAATACATAACTGAAATGCGCCATTATTTAAATTGGGAAAAATCGTATTGCGTTTATCTCAGATTTTATTAATGTACAATCAAATTATTTCTTAGGGGAAGTAGTGTGATTGTTAAGGGTAAAAATAGCGATTTGTACCTAGTTCAAATATATTTGATTTATTTTTAAGACCATTATAGCGCCATCTATATTTGAATAAAATAACTCACGATTGGCACAAAAATTGACGATTCTAAATAACGAACATAATAACACATTTTTTTTTACAAGATATTATATTTAATACTATTCAATCTGTTCTTTTAGTATCGACCTTCTATACAGGTCCCTGCCATCTTCGATCTAATTAAAAGAACTTCTACCAATTAATTTCAATGAACATTGATGATTCAGGGAGTTTATTTATAATACATACATGGCATGATTAAAACAAGGTATCTATCGTAAGTATTGTAGTATAACTTCATTTAATTAGAAAGGAAATTTGGTTTGTT
>JAHDVF020000121.1:0-24091 GCA_022606425.2 Lepidostoma basale
AGTATATATACTCGTATATATATTGTGTTTACTAGGGAAATTACTAGGGAGCTAAATTTTGTAAATATTTTAAAACATATTTTATTTTTACACGCAATGATTGAACAATACTCACCTGACATTTCGTTTATTTATTTATTTAAATTTGTTTTTTTGTTTTAATCTTAAAATGGGCTAATAAACTAGAAGTCAAACCAATATTAAGGTAATTTTTTTTTGCAAACTAGTGCCACTACCGATGGCTTGTATACGTATATACGAGTAGGTAGATGTTAATGTAGAGTATAGCGTACAAATCAAACAAGTGAAATCACTTGATGGAAGTTCATTTTAAATATTTATTAAAAAAACAATGTTTTTTATAACTACCTAGAAATTTGTCTTTATTTTGACAGCGACCGGTTTTACCAGGCTCGTTGGCATCGACAGACTGGTCCAGTTTGTCAATGCCAGCGAGCCTAATGAAAACGGGCGCTGTCGAAATAAAGACAAATGTGGAAGTATTTATAAAAAAAACATAACTAACTAACTAACTAACCATCACGCCGTCTCCCCGAAGAGGTACGCAGAAAGAATGGACTGCCAAAATTTTATTTTCCTGACATATTTCTCTCACTTCCTCAACATTCATTCATCGGGTCATGCATGCCCGTCGCATGCATGCATCGGGCCACATTTTTCTTGGTCTTCCGCTTTTTATTGTTCCGTTAACATCGTTAACATATTTTTCCTTCATTATTATTTCTTCATTCTTTATTTCCATACGTCCTATCTACCATAATTTTTATTATTTTGTTTAAGCTTTTATTTCGTTTAGCATTCACTTCTTTCACTTGTATTTGACATTCTAACGTATCAAATTGTTTTCTGTGTTGTTAAGCGCCATGTGCGGACACCAAGTTTTCCTTCCTGCTAACTTAAAAGCAGTAAATAATGGAGTTCTTGTGTTAACCCTTAAATATGGAAGTGAAAAGAGCCGGCAGAAGAAAGATGAAAGTATTATAAATGCCGCAGAAATGAGATCACCGAGAAGCATGTGCGGGATAACTATAAAAAATAGAATACTGAACTTCGGTATAAGGAAGTAATGAAAAGCAGATGATTGCGATATTGTTTCTCGAAATATGTTCGAAACGAAGCTGCGCTTACTAACTTACAATCACCAGTGGCGTGCCTAGGGTCAACCAGTAAGGCAAGCTAAGGAATTATAAACAAATATTCGTAAAGAAATTATATAATCTAGCTTGTCATAACATTCCTGCACATAATGTAAATTACAGACAACATTCTGACAATAGAAATGAAGTTCGTTACACATCGAATAGTAATATACCCCAGAGTGATAAAGCGCGGCTTCAAATCCGTACAAAAAATGGTAGATATATTCTGGTATATATGCACCAGGCTATATGATTACAAGCCAAAAATACAAAAGTTACACAAGACACTTTTACATTTTGCAAGCCCAATATAGAGCCCATCGAAAACATGAAACAAAACATGTGGACGTAGGCGATTTCAAGGGCGTCTCATCTACAGTACGTATGAGTGAAACAAAAAATACACTTAGGTCATTTCTGCGCATGTCGGCGGAGTCATTTCCAACTAAACGAATTAAATCGCTTTAATGCCCTCGCGCGAAATTCAAAATATAATTTTATTCGTAGACGTTTTAATATAGATTTTAAAGGCAAGCCCGGCTTCTTGGTGTGTATGGACGTACCGCCACTGCAATCACGCCATTATTTCGGAGGGGTGGCAGGACCGCTATACTTCTCTGTCCTAATATATCTACTCTGCTTTCCCTTTAATACGAATAAATCTGTCCTTACATACCTCTTGAGATTCCTCTACATTTACACATCGTAACATTTACGCTTTTCGATTTTTTCGACTTTAAATGTTAATTATTTGATTTATTTGGTCATACCGTGATCTTTAACAGCTTCCAAATATCTCAAGGAACCTTTATAAATTTTACTTATGATGCAATCATCTGCCTTAAATTTCTTCCTTATTTCGTCGTTTGGTATTCTATCATATGGTATATCGATTTCCCCTACATTATTTTCTTTGATATCATTTCTACGTCATTTATCCAACAATCATCCTTCTTTTGCTAGCTTCAAGCTTCACTTTCAAACATAAGGTCATCATCTTCTTCTTCTTTTTGTCCTGTCACACCTCCGTGGTGCACAGAGCCTCAAGAAACCTTCTCCACCCGACTCTATCGCATTTCTGATGCCTAACATCATCCCAAGTGAGGCCTGCTGCCTTAACCTCGTCCTGCAGGGCTCTTCTCCAGGTGGCTATAGGTCTGCCGCGCTTTCTTTTTCCCCCCATAAGAGGCCAGTCTAGTGCGCCCTGAGCGATGCAGGCTGGGTTCCATCTCAGAGTGTGACCGATCCACTGCCATTTGCGTCTAGCGACTTGTTCATAAGGTCATACACGTATTAAAAACGGGGCAACAAAATAAAAGTATATAAATGCATTCTCGTGTATTAAAACGTTTTAAACAAAACCCACGTGTTTTACCCATTTAATCAGGTCAAAGTGGGGGAACAGTGCAATGTTCGTGTACCCAGTTTGATCACACATCAAATAAGTGGACTCAGTTTTACCAATAATTTTGGTAAAACAACTGACAAGAGCACAAATCAACAGCTTTCCTATGCGCCGTGTAGTACACAATGATGTTCTTGTGCCGACCCTTTTGTATATAATTTAAGCATGGAAGTAGCTCAAGAAAGGATGAGATAGACAAAATATAATAGAAATGAGATATCTTAGATGAATGCGATCAAATATTTATATGATAGAATGTCAAATACAAGTGAAATAAGTGAATGCAAAACGAAATAAAAGCTTAAACAAAATAATAAAAATTATGGTGGATAAGACGTATGGAAATAAAGAATGAAGAAATAATAATGAAGGAAGGATATGTTAACAAGGTTAATGGAAAAATAAAAAGCGGAAGACCGAGAAAAATGTGGCACGATCAAATCAATGTAATTTTAAATTAAACGTTTCTTAAAAATACAAGATATTAATTGCTGTGTTATTGATTTCGTTTATAAGCTAAATCATATTTTGATGAAAATGAAAAAATAAAATGAATCTGGTGTAATTTTTTTTTATTTCACTGTAGAATTGAACAATTATACGTTTTTACAAACTCTTTTTTTCATTATTTACAAATAAACTCTAAATTAAATAAAATTTTCAGCCAACAACATAATGTTTTAAAGAATGAAAATATACAAAGTGAATGCGGTGCAAACGAAAGTATTATGAACATAATAATGAAAGGAACATTAAGTTAGTTTGGATACATGGAAAGAATGAACGAAGAAATAATCTTAAAAAAAAGTTTATGTTAAATGGTGAACCGAGTAAATGTGGCAAAATCAAATAAATCAAATATTGAATTATTTGCTCATTGAAGGAGTCGCATAAGTCGACGTGCGTGCATACATCGCATGAATGTTTAATACGGGAGAAAAGTATGTCAGGAAAAAAAATGTGGCAGTCCATTTCTTTCTGCAAAGATGGGACGAGACGGTGTGATGGTTAAGAAAACAAGGAAATATGGATATGAAACTTTAATATATTTATTTGAAATTATCCATACATTATTTTTAATGTATTTTACATTTGATAAAAAAAAAAATAATAATACGAATTCTCTAAAATGTAGGTACATTTTTTACATCAAGTTATGACTGTCTATGACAGCTCATTATCAAAAAATAAAAACTGACGAAACTATTCATAACCAGAAACAAAAGCTCAAAAACTAAAAATAATCTTTTTGTTTTTCATTATTTACAAAGAATTTTTACAAACAAACAAACCATCACGCCGTTTCCCGGCAGGGGTAGGCAGAGAGAATGGACCGCCACACTACTCTATCCTGGCAAACCTCTCTAGCTTCCTCCACATTCATACAACGAGTCATACACGCACGTCGATTCCTCAGACTTCTAACGTGAAAAACCTTTAAAATTTGATTATTTGAAATTATCCATACATTATTTTTAATGTTATTGACATTTGATAAAAAAGATAATAAAAAAACGAATTCTCTAAAATGTTAAAATATTAAAGAATTTTTATTAATCTACAAATATTCATAATATTATTATTGTCTTTTTAAAAAAAAAATTAATTTGCTATATAAATTCCGGAATAATCTACATAGAAATTTTGAGAAATACATATTTTTACGTCCTTGTTATAAATTCAATGTGGGTACAAATAATAATTATGTTTCTATGTAAGCATCCTTGTGGTTATTTATATCGAATTGAGTGAACGCTGGTGTTTGAATAATCCCGGTTGGGTCAAGGATCAATCCGTTCGGGCGTTAGGAAATTCATCCTTCCCACACATTTAAAAATATTTACTGCACTTGTGTTTGATAGGCGGTATTTGTGTGTTCTGAATATTTGCTTTAAAAGGTTTTTACTCTACACTCGCATAGCATAAGAAGCTTACGGCAACAACGCTTACATATTTTTAAATAATATGTATTTATTCAGAGCACTCTAGTTTTCAAAGGCTTAGTTCTGTTCATAAACTGTGCTCAATATAAAATTTAAATCCCACAATTTGTTTTCAGAAAACCTGCACTATCAATAAAATATTTTCATAATTTTCTAATTCAAAAATACTAAAAAATACCTTTTATATTTTATTATACAGGTGTAATCTGCCTCTTCAAGTGTGTTGATATTTTAGATTTGATTGATTTAATAGTGCCACATTTTCTTCGGTCTTCGATTATTTCTTGTACCTTTTAAATAGTAAATACATGATTTTCGGCATTTTTCTTCATTTATTCCTTTTTATGAGTCCCTTCCCCAACCCTGAAGTGACCCTTTCATTATTTTGTAAATAACCATTTCATTTGCACTGCATTCAATTATTTTAATTGTATTTGGTATTCTATGATGTTTAAATTCGACCACATCCATCTAAGATATCTCGTTTCTGTTGCATTTATTTTATTTTCGTCCTTCTTTTGGTAGTTTGATGCTACGCTTCCATGCATATACAATTCAGTTAATTAAATTGAATGTTAGAATTAAAGGAAAACAGAACAAAAAACTAACAGATAGATTTTGGATTTTTCTATTTTAGAATATCGCATTCCTGTGAAGATTTATTTAAATTTAAATGATATGTCTTCTGGCATTAAACGTGTACTCACATAAAATCAAAAGATTTTTGAACGAATATTTAACAAAAACATTCACACTGTAATATTTTATATTCAAGTATGGAAGAATTTTGTGAAAGTTATAATCGAATTACCAACACTTTATCCGCGAAGTATGCGAACACCCCCCTTACTAATTCCGATAGGGTAGATTCACTCAAAAATGTTACATATTCTGTCAAAGGGAAAAAAAAATTCGTATTAAATTTCCAATGCACTATTCCAAAAATAAAGGCTTTTAAGTTCACTCTCATCGCTCATACACTATACTAATTTACTTGTACGTGTTAAAATATGTACAATTTTAGTTTCGAAAAAAGATTTCAAATCTGGGTCATGGCCGCATGGGGAGAAGTACCACCTTCTCCAACAAATATTGGAGAGGAAAATTAAGGGATGCCGAGGGCCCGGTAGGAGACAGACGTCCTAGTAGCGAAACATAAGGAAATGGACCGGCATCCGAAGTGTGGATGAGCTGTTCCGAGCGGCATAGTATACGGGCATGTTCGCCGAAGTGATTGCCAACGTTGGGGGGACCCGACAGGGCTTTTTAATATGAAGACGTTTCGAAATATCAAAATCTGATGCTTTTTTCTAAAACAATCTTTCACAAAATCATAACATTATTTCCCATTTACCTGCACCAACCCTTCTTTAGACAATAATTAAATAAAACGATATTTTTTAACTACTTCCACTTTTGTCTCTATTTAGACAGCGACCGGTTTCGCCAGGCTCGCTGGCATCCACTGGTCACCAGTCTGTCGATGCCAGCGAGCCTGGTGAAACCGGTCGCTGTCTAAATAAAGACAAAAGTGGAAGTAGTTAAAAAACATCGTTTTATTTAATCATCATTTAAAATGAACTTCCATCAAGAGATTTCAGTAAAATCATTTGATTACCTTCTTTAGACGTCACTATTTGGCCATCCGCTGTGAACATGTTACCTAAATACACAAATTCACTCTCCTGCTCCAAGTTCTCTTCGTTCACACTTATGTTACAAACTGTCATTTCTCTTCCCTTTAAAAATTATCACCATTGACTTTCCGACATCATCGTTTTACTTGCATACCTCATACATTCTCGACATCAAGACTTGTTATTACCATACAAAACAAAAAATAACTAAGTCGAAATAAAATAAATCTTTCCATATTCAACTTAATTTTGTGATGCAGATTTACAGTTAAATAAATACGCAATATAATTTCATTTATTTAAATATAATAGGTAAGCTGTATGGTAGGATATTGAAATAAAGGGTGAGATTATTTGTTTTGTATTGTGGTTCAGAAAATGCAGTAAGAAATATCATGCGAAGTAAATATTTCAAGGATTAGGGAGAAATTTGATATGTTTACTGATGTATGAAAGAATATAATCTTAATCTAAGAACATGTTATTCGATTCTATTGCAGTTCCAATAGTTTTGCAAATATTTATTATGGTATCTCTGTCGTTTTGGAAAAGCAATACGACTTTGTCCTATTAAATAAACGGAAAAATCGATTACCTTTCCTCGGTATCAATACAATGCATTTACAATTTTCAAGTTAAAGTTATTACTTTGGTACTATTATATTAATTCGTTGTGGGAATTATTCAATATGAAACTTTTGACCAGCAGGACAAAATATTAACGTGTGGGTTAAAATAGAGCTTCTGATTCAGGGAAACTTTTAACAATTACATTTACGTCATTTTTCAAGAAACAATAAATATGATTTTAATAGTCTTTGCTGCAAAACAATCCCAAGGATTGTCTTGGAAATTGTCTTTTCGGAAGTACCAGCCCGAAGGCTATTGCTCCCCCACATGTTGGAAATTTCTTTCTTGGAGATGAAGTTGGATATTGTTGGATGGTGAGGGGAGGGTTACTTGGAGGATGTAGTGGGTTGTGTCCGATATTTGGACCTGACTACCCGGGTAGTGTGGAGTGTGGAGGGGTTGGAGATGACCTTGGAAAGGGGCCGAGGTCTTCGGTGGAGACCGAGGGACGGTGACAGGGAGTGGCCTTGGGTGGGGGCCGGTTGGTCCTGGATATGAAACCAAGTGAGACAAGAGTGGCCTTGGGCGTGGGCCGGTGGCCTTGGGTGGGGACCGATATGGCAATGGGGTTGAGATACAGGATGGGATAAGGATAGTGGAAAGGAAAGGTTTAGAAAACAGAATGTAGGCAGGAGGCGGCAGGACAGGGAGAGGCTGCTATGCAGGAGGAGGCGGCGCAGCGATGTACTAATACAGTATGAGATTGTGCACCAATAAAAAACAATAAACCACACATGATGGTGCATATACTTGTACATGGAGCTGTTTTTAATCTTAAAGGATTGCCAAAATGCCGAAATTAAATTTTTTTGTGAGAAGCTTCAAATGACAGCCGTCCGTGGGCGCCATTTTGAAACAACTGAAACCCAAGGATTGTATCATAAAATATTTATATATATTTTTATAATTATTGTGTTCCTTTTTTATAGAGGGATATTTGTAAATCATACAATTGGAACTGTGGTTTATTAAAACGTCACTCTTTTTTGTTGAAAATTATATAAAAGGTAAAAAAATTCTTATCTGATGAAATACTTAAAAACTTATGCCAAAATTGTCACGTTGTTTTACGAAGTATATAAATAACAGTAGTTTTACCATACCTTAAATGATTTGAGCGTAAATTATTAATATATAAACCCTATCATACGAGTTATAATTATTCACATGTTTTTTTATTTTGATTTAATCACATTATTCTATCGAAGTATTGAGAACTAAAATATTCGGAATATTATAGCGTGGGTAGTGAAATTAAAGAAAGAGAAAGAAAATGTAGTTGGAAGAGTACAGCTATCGTTATTCCAAACCAAAATTAGGCTAGAAATTTCTGATTGGTTGTCCTGAAAACACGTATTTCTACTATGAAACAGGCTCCGCATGAAAAGCGGGTCAGATATGTTTATGAATCGCCTTGTCAACTACGCAAAACATTATCCCTTCCGCGCGGCATGTTGACCTAGTAAAGAAATTTTGAATTAAACACTACATTTAAAATGTATGTAATATGTAACATTAATTTTAAATAATTTAAAAGTATATCAGATAGATTTAATGTAGGTTTTGGGCTACATATTCACTTTCCTTTTTACCCTTTGACCTATTTTACTAGACCAGGGTTTGAATGTCCGCGTCCACACTGTAATGCGCGGAGCGTTCGTTACTTCTCGGCTGCGCGATCGGCTCTCCCTCAGTGTCAAGTTCAGTGCAGTTCCGACCTGCACAAATACCTGATTCATTAGTTCTTGCTGAGCTACCGTCGAGATCACTCATCTTCCGCGGACAGCTCTCAAACGCGGGCTCTAGTCAAAGTTTCAAATTGTGAATTTTTTTATTCTTCAAAAGTTCAGTTAATTTTTTAAGTTTTTAATTTAAATCGTCAAAATTTTATTTCAAAGTTGAACTTTTTATTAACTTCCAAAATGTATTATCGATTTTTATTTCAAAGTTGAAGTTTTTATTTACTTCCAAATTGTATTATCGCTTGTTATTTCAAATTTGAACTTTTTATTAACTTCCAAATTGAATAATCGCTTTTTTGTTATTAAATCATTTAGTCAATAATGGAAAATTTAGCTTATATGAAGCGAGGTGCGCTTTTTATCAAGAAGAAGAAGAAGTTACCGGATGCGAAAACCCCTAAGGACAGCAAGGTACGTATTTAAAGAATATTCAAAAATCTATGAAAAAACAGACATTTAAAATTTAAACAAATAAATCTGTGATTTTTATATCCGGAAACCTTTTTAGATATTTTTCCAAATATCTAAATATTAAATCTTTTTTAATGCTTTATATATATTTCAGGATATTAACCATAAAAAACTGTTGCATATAACCCTTTTTTTTAAGAATTTCATTCAGTCCTTTTTTTAAAAAGAACCGCACTTTTATATAATTATGGAATCTTCCTCTGAAACTTTTTATTTTTTACGATTGTATATAATAATGAAAGGTTGTATATAATAATGAAATTTACCATATTTATTCCCGGGATACACTGAAAATCAATAATAATTATTATTTTCTATATGTATGTCTCAAAAATATATTTTTAAACACATTTTTGCAGCATAATCGAATTTTAGCATAAACGCCCAGAAAGCGTAAGCTTGAGCAGATTTCTCACTCATCCGGCCCTGAAAACGAAGGTTATTTTTTACCGGGGATTTAAATATACCCCTGGATGTCTATTTTTAGTCAGTTGCAACGGCCGCGGTTAAATTTTATTTTTTATTATTTTGGGATGGCAACATCTTACCCCTGAACGAGGATATATCTAAAGTTCGCTAAATACTGAAAAGTTCATAATTTTATTCCATTGTTTTAGCCGAAACACATAAACAAAGTTTTTTATTATTTAACAGTTAATTATGTTTTTGATTTTGTTAGGTATTAAGTAATCCAATACTAATGTGTGGTATAAAAGGGGAAGCGAGTAGATGCAGGGGTGGTAAGGAAGTTGAAGGTTAGTGTGAGTGAGATGAGGAGGAAGGTCACGAGGAGATTAGGGTCACGATGTGAAGAGAAAAGACGAGATGCGTAACAATCTAAACATATATTTTTTACTTTTATAATAGAAAATATTCACCAGTGCATAACATAAGATAAAATATACAACGAAGAAGAGGTCTCTTAGACGAATATACGAAGTAGAAATGAGATCTCTTAGACGAATGTGTGGATATTCTGTGTATGATAGAGTGTCGAATGAAAATATAACAAGTGAATGCGGTGCGAATGATGGTGTCATGAACAAAATAATGAAAGGATCATTAAGATGGTTTGGACATATGGAAAGAATGAATGAAGAAAGAATGGTAAAAAAATTATATGTTAATGATGTAAATGGTACCAGAAATAGAGGAAGACCAAGGAAAACGTGGCACGATCAAATAAATCAAATATTGAATGTCGGCCATGTGAGGAGTCAGAGAAATCGACGCGCGTGCATGACACGATGTATGAATGTTGAGGAAGCGAGAGAAATATGTCAGGAAAGAAAGGTGTGGCAGTCCATTCTTTCTGCCTACCCCTTCGGGGAGACGGCGTGATGGTTAGTTAGTTAGTTAGTTAGTTAAGAAGAGGTCACCTGAATTACACTTCGCAGAACGCAATGGCATCGTCAAGGTTAATCCATACCAAAAAATAAAATGCGTACGGCAATTTAGAGGATGATTTGGATGTCCTTAGACCAATGTAAGAGGTGACACATATTTCTCACCATGGAATAGAAAGGCCATACGGCATCTTTACACCTTAACATATACTACGTACTTGGAATAGGCTGGCTTACTTTTAACGTAGCATTTGGTCTACTTAGCTATCGACATCAATACAGCCAAGTGGATCAAATGGTATATAGACAACATTGATCCTAATAATAGAGTATGTTTGCGGAGCTCATTTCATGGATTGATATGGTCACCAACAATGAGGTGCCACATTGAACCAGAGTAGGAAGAAAATTATTGTCATGGAGTCTAGAAAGATGGCATATTTGAGACACTTTCTTCACAACGAGAAATACTATCTGCTGCACCTCATCATGAAAGAGAAGATTTAGGGTGGGCGCCGTGTGGGAAGACCCCAGATGTCCTGGTTCGAGAAAATATCAAGGATTTTCCGTCTGGCACAGGACATAGAGGCCTACGCCAGGGTGATAGCCGACATCGGGGGGACCTGATATGGTATTCCAAGAATAATAAATTAATTATCTGCATGCCAGTAAAATAATTCAATCATCTACACTGTCAATATACTGAAAAAAAAAAACATTTTGTTAATGAATATTTGGCGATATTTAATAGATGTTCGGTCATCTTTGCTCTCATTATCCGGAAGAACTGATTTAATCTTATAAAATTATTGATACTTTTTAAGAAATAATCTAGATGAAAGCATATGGAAGCTTTGGCTAACGTTTTGTTGAATATTCTTATGTCCTGCTTTTTGGAAACGAATACTTGGCGAATACAAGGCGCGACTTCATCTTTGGGGAAGAGTATGAGTAATAAATACGAATGAATACGTCAGTTTTCTAGAGGTTTTATTATATATTATGGGAATGACAGGTTTTGCCCTTTAAAGGCATTATCAAATGCGAATAATTAATATAAAAGGTCGAAACAGGACAAAACACAAAAACAACGCGAAATAAAAAAAGGGCGATAACGAATATAGAAGGGCGAAATATGTCATTCCCATAAAATATAATAAATCTTCTAGAAAACTGACATTTTCATTCGTATTAATTATTTAATATGGAGTTTTACATCATTCAATCAACTGGATGACAAATATATGGAAATTTTCGGGCGTCCTCTTAATCAATATCTGGAAATCCTATTTACTTTTTAAGAATATATCTCTATTTGTTAGAAATAATCAACATGATGAATTATAGGATTTGTCGGCCTTTTTTTGTGAAACTCGGAGATTTTGTCTTAAATTAAGATAATTTGTTGCTTCTTAAGGAATTCTCTGGATGAAATTTAATGGAGCTATATGTGGATTTATTCTTTAATAATGATTCAGAATACATATGATATGATTAAAACGTAATCCTCGCTCTCATATCTGAAAGTTTTGTTATGGGTTTAAAGTATCGGTATTTATAAACTTTTTGGTCGTTATCGCTATCAATATTTGCAAGTGCTTCTAAATATTTATTGAAATTGAGCATTTCGCAAAGAGTATCATTTCTGTCAAATCTGGAATATTAATTTATGGTGAAAATAATCAGTTGTATTGTTGGGAATTTTTGGGTGACGAGTAATGGAATTTTTTTGTCCAGAAATAATATCACGGACAGAGTGAACCATTATGTTCGACCGATTTTCCAGGTTTTTGAACACGAGAATAGGAAGAATGCAGAGAATTTTTTGGAAAATATTGTATGCATGTCCGAATACATTTATTTCTAAAGGATTTAAATATGCATGGTATGCGAGTGATGCACTGTTCGAATATAAGTAACGGTTCGCTCTGTCCGCGTAGCCTTCGATTTGTTTAAGAATTTATTTACATGAATACCGTTTCTCAACAGCATCCCTTTTGAGATTTTATTCCATATCGATAGTATTTTTACAATTATCGAGCAAACTGGAAAAACACTTTACCGAAGATGGGCCTAGATCGTTTTTGATATAAAACAGAAACAGGAGGCAGAAATTCCATAACCTTTGCTCGGATGAAATATTTTGCGGTTTTTCGCATTTTTACTTTATCCGTGTTTGTGAGAACGCCGCCTCCACTGGTGGGTTTAGCTTCCCCTAGTTGCCGAACCCCCGTAACCTATGTATCATGGTATGCAACAAGTGGTTGAAGAACACAAAGTTTTCACAAACATGCAAAGCTAAATGGATCCGATTTATCTTTATTTTCATAACATCCTTGATTCAACAAGTGTTGGAACGCCTCCAATATGCCGGCAAAATATATACTTTAACATTGTTCTTCCTTTCTCCTAGACATTTTCTATATATTGTGGATTGGCTCTCGTAATAGAATAGCGGCAGGCTTCTCATATATGAAAATGTTTGCATAAATTCATAATGAAACAACACGTGTTCAACGTAAAAATGGGACACTTCTCTTGGTAGTACTCAAAATGTCTTTGGATATGCAGAAGATTTGATGCTGACTGGTGATAGTGCAGATGACTGAGTAAAAATGTACTCAAAGTTAAAGGATGAAACTGCTGAAATTGGAAATCAATACCTAAGGGGCCAAATGGATGAGTGAGTAAATGGAGAAATAGTGACCTAGCCTCACCACTAAGCAGTGGCGGTACTCCCATAGAAACCCAGAAACCTGGCTTGCGTAAGACATTTTGAATCAAACCCACCAAATCTGCCCCGCATAAACCAACAACCCACCAAATCACCTTCCAACAATGTTCCCATCAGACGTAAGAGCTGAACCTCTGTAAGCCAGAAGAGGTTTTGACTCAAAATTTCTTACGCAAGCCGGGCTTCTGGGCTTCTATGGGAGTACCGCCACTGCCACTAAGGGATATTTTCACGGAAGTGAATAGAATTGAGCAAGTCAGAAGGTTCACTCATTTCGGTATAGTCAGCCGAAAGCCAATGATTTGAACGCGGAGTTAGAACACAGAGTTCAAAAAAGGCTTACGTGATTCAGTCTCCTTGAAGACGTTCTTTAAGTCCAAGCTTGTATCTAAAAACACAAAGCTACACATTTTTAACACCATCTGTCAGTGGTAATATATAGTTCATGGACAATGTCTCTTTTAGAATGACAAATTTCCTGGCTTTAGAAATACGTTCCTAAGAATGATCATAAGATTTGTATTGGAGTGGAAACTTGGAGGCACAGGAATAACCAAGAGATAATTCAGGGCACTTCCGTTCAAGCCTGGACACGACCTGATTTCTTGTTTATAATGACGAATTCTAATACCATAGATTTATATCTTTGCTTTTAGTAGTCCATTGTTTTGGCCGAAACACTGTGATATTTCAACATTTTATAACTGTTAATTCAAAAACTTTGTTTTATATCACAAATTGTATTTATTTTACTTTACGACCACTGTTTCATCAACCAATGTTAACATTTGTTTTTAGTATTTTTAACAAAAAAAAAATCTAGTTTTTTGAAAACAAGAAAATACGAAATCACTTAGATTGAATTTGTAACCTACCCCCGAACTCCTAGCTACCATACCTTAAACCTACCTAAAGGTGAAGGCACGCCAGGTATGCAATCATTCCAGTACTACCACAAAGCCAATTAATTCATCTAGCGCAACAAACCACAAGTTGGGCCACATGGCTGTGAACAAACAGGTCAATCAATGAATGTCTGGTACATAAGGGTGGCCTTTAGGATATAGGAAAAAAAATTAAATATTTTCTCTAAGTTTCAACCCCCAATTGTTTTCATTTAGGGCTAGTTAGCAACAGATAATTTTTTTGTAATTTTAATTAAAACATTAAATTTTAAATTATTAACAGAAAATGGCTATCACAGTATTTACGACTTGTAATTTTGTGTTACAATATTGCTGTATTCTAACCATACATAAGCTTCACACCTATTTCCGCAAAGTCATTGATAACCGTAAGATTTCTGACCAAAGAAAGGCCGTGTTGATATTCGTGAAGAGAATTACAGTTTGCAAAATCACGATTAATACAATCTGACGATATTTTTAAGCCGCTTAAATATATTCAGTGTGATTTATGACAAAAAGTTATATAGGTGTTAATTTGGTTATTTACGTTAAATCAAAATCGGGACGCTGGAAACCACAATTAGTTGATTATTTTTCTTTTAGTGTTTTAATCATCTTTCAACAAGAATTGTTTCATCAAAAAATGCTACAGCCACGATTTTTTCAGTCAATACCGCAAATGTCAACTCTATGCCCTCACCGATACTGTTTACAACAGATCATTATTATCTCCATTTTTGAATGTAGGCCTCCTCAAATATTCTCAATTTTCTCTATTTTGTGCGACTCCTATTCATATTTGTCTCTCGACTGAAATTTGGTAGTAAGATCATCCATTTTGGGGTCGACCGATGCTCATTTTTCCTTCTCATGGTCTTCACGTTAATACTCTAGGTGCCCATCTATCTGTTCCTAGTCAAGCAACATGTCTTGCCTATTTCCACTTGGCAACACGGTCCATCACATTCTTTGTCCGGCGTCTGATTTCGGTATTGGGTATTTTGTTCCTTAAACTATGTTAAGCAGTTGTCTCTCCATAGTCCATTGTGCATATTTCAGCTTATGTAAGGTATTGGCTATAAACAGTGTGTTAAGAGTCATCTTAATTGGCCTAAGCTTATTGAAAACGTTTAAATAATCCCGGTTCAGACAGTGTAGCAATACATACTTCAAAAGTAGACTTAAAAACCACTTAATATTTATGGTGTCTGCAAGGTAGTAATTATAGATATCTTTCCAGTTTTCATTCTAAAAAAACTCTAACACCTTTTATTATTCCTGTATTTGACGCACTTGTGTTTGAATTAAATAAAAAAACACAAGGTTTGCACTGTATCATAAAAATATATATTTTCAGCAAGCATGTTGTAAATAACTACATCCAAGTCGTCTCCACTGCAAAAAGCCAATTGAGGGACAACTAAAAGATAATCTTGACCGTTAGCGAAAATAATAACGGGAAGCCTGTCAACCTTTGTCTTTCTAGTTATTGCTGGAAGCATTTTCCCATTCCAGTGTATGGTAGAGAACGCTAAATAACACTTGAATTGCTTCATTAGAAGATAATTTGAAACCAAATATTTTATTTAGTGAACTTTCAATCAGATATACGAGTAAATGATTGCAAAATTTAGCTATTTGCGGCATTTTTAACAAAATACACGCTACCGCTTGATTCGAAAGACAATGCAATACTGGCTATGTTTAAGCGCCGTGGTCAGTTTTCCTGACAACCAGAAGCTCCTCAATCGTGAATCCTATGTACTGTTTGGTTATTTACTACTGTCTTTTAGTGTATATTTGATAAAGCTAACTAACTAACCATCACGCCGTCACCCCGAACGGGTAGGCAGAAATAATGAACTATAACCGATTCGGCATTCCATCTTTCTCTTTTCACCCCCGCGAGAGACGCAGTGTGATGGGTTGCGAACCTCATCACCACCAATTGGCATCTCCCACGCACCCTTCGATCGTCCAACATCCACAAAATATATCTAAAACAAATAACATAAAATACAATGATATGAAAAACAAAACAAAATAAATATATAATAGTATAACGCATATTTGATATAATATAGTTAATTAACGCTCATATATATTATGTATTTTTTTGTAATATTCGTAAAAAAATGTATTTTTCTATAAATGATGACCTTCACAGCTTCTGGGTACCACTTAGAATTATTGGAATGACCTATGTTTTCTGGCATTAGTTTAAGACCAGTTGGAAAAAACTAAAGGGGATAGAGATAAAAAAAAAACAGTATTTTTTAACTTCTATACCGTCTGGGTTTTAATCTGAGTGCGAAATGCACCACAATAGTTGCGCGTCTAAAGGTTTTGATTGAATGAATATTACTTAACATTAACTAACTAACTAACCATCACGCCGTCTCCCCGGAGGAGCAGGCAGAAAGAATGGAACGCCACACTGTTCTGTCCTGACATAATTCTCTCGCTTCGTCTACATTCATACATCTTGTCATGCACACACGTCGATTTCTCCGACTCCTCACGTGACCGATATTCAATATTTGATTGATTTGATCGTGCCACGTTTTACTCGGCCTTCCTCTATTTCTAGCTCGATTCAGGCCCTTATCATATACCTTCTTTACCAATCTGTCTTCACTCATTCTTTCCATGTGTCGAAACCATCTTAATGACCCTTTCTTTATTTTGTTCATAACACTTTCATTCGCACCACATTCACTTCTTATAATTGCATTTGTCACTCTATCATATACAGATTTGCCACATATTCGTCTTAGAGATCTCATTTCTACTGCATTATTTCTACTTTCATCCTTACTCATCAGACAGTAGTAAATAACCCAACAATAGCTTCATTCACGCCGTTTACATACTCGTATACCTTCTTTACCATTCTATCTTCACTCATTATTTCCATGTGTCCAAACAATCTTAATGACCCTTTCCTTATTTTGTTCATAACACTTTCATTCGCACCACATTCACTTCTTATACTTGCATTTGTCACTCTATCATATACTCGTACAGATTTGCTACACATTCGTCTTAGAGATCTCATTTCTCGAGAGATCGACGTCTTTCATGTTAGTGAAAGTACGTTCAGAAGGCAAATACTCTTAATTCTGGAGAGTATCCTGTCTTCCTAATGTTGAACCATCTCTTATGCGTTTCTGGTAGTGTACTATACATAATATATTATTTTACCTGTTTTCCAAAATAAACTGAATTGATTTGATTTGATTTGATTTCTACTGCATTTATTCTACTTTCATCCTTCTTTTGCTAGTTCTTTGCTTCACTTCCATACATAAGGGTCGAACCAACTTAACATTAAAACAAAAAAATCATGAAACAAAAGCGTAAAAATGTTTTGTAAGAAATGCTCACAATATCCTTGTTGGAATAATAACACATCAATCAGAGTATTGAACATTACCTCGAAGTAAACTGTATATCGAAGTAAACGTTGCAGAACCTAATTAAATTTCTTGTACCTCTTTGTTTTACAAGCGTTATAAATTGAACGTCATTTTGTTGGTTCGATAAAGGGTGTAAATCCTTGAAAACATGAAATAAGGCATCTAAAGCCCAATAACCGATGTTGCCTTCAAGCTTTCTTTAAAGTTTTTGAAACCCAATACACAAACAATCAAAAAAATAATCAAATAAATTGACTGTTGCTGTCAAAATAAAGACAAATGTGGAAGAAGTTATAAAAAAACATCATTCTATTTAATTTTGATTTTAAAATATTTATATTTAACTAACTTACTAACGTCTCCCCGAAGAGGTAGGCAGAAAGAATGGACTGCCACACTTTTCTTTTCTGACATATTTCTCTCGCATCTGATGTTGAATGTTAATAAGTCCAAGTTAATGATTTTTGAAAAAGAAGAAATCATGACAGTATGCAACATTAGCGTGAATGATGAAAATTTGGAGCAAGTAGTTGAGTAGTTGAGTTTACAAAAGATGGGCGAGTGGAGAGGGATATTGAAAGAAGTGTTGGGGCAGGCAACAAAGTAAATGGTGCACTTAAAGTTGTCATCGCAAACAAAAACCTATCCAAAAAGGCTAGAATGGCAGTGCACAATAGTGTGCTTCTACCGACCCTTATGTATGGAAGCGAAGCATGGAACTGGCAAAAGAACAATGAAAGTAGAATAAATGCAGTAGAAATGAGATCTCTTAGACAAATGTGTAGATTCTCTGTGTATGATAGAGTGTCGAATGAAAATATAAGAAGTGAATGCGGTGCGAATGATGGTGTTATGAAAAAAATAATGAAAGGATCAGTAAGGTGGTTTGGACATCTGGAAGGAATGAATGAAGAAAGAATGGGAACAAATTATATGTTAACAATGTAAATGGAACTAGCAATAGAGGAAGACCGAAGAAAACGTGGCACGATCAAATAAATCAAATATTGAATGTCGGCCATGTGAGGAGTCAGAGAAATCGACGCGCATGCATGACACGATGTATGAATGTTGAGGAATCGAGAGCAATATGTTAGGAAAGAAAAGTGTGGCAGTCCGTTCTTTCTGCCTACCCTTTAGGGGGACGGCGTGATGGTTAGTTATTAAGTTAGTTAGTTGTAATTTCATAATTTTGTTTTTGTTGGATCTAAAGTTAAGCTATGTTGGAGGGGTAGAGAAAATTGGAAAGCCACAGACTATTATTTTCTGGCATACTTCTCTCGCTTGCTCAACATTCGTACATCGTATCATGCACGCATGCAAATTTCTCCGAGTCCTCACGTGGCCGACATTCAATGTTTTATTTATTTAATTGTGTCACGTTTTGTTCAGTCTTTCTTAATTTCTAGTTTCATTTTCAACGTAAACATATACTTTCTTTACCATTCTTTATTTATTCATTCTTACCTTGTGTCCTAACCATCTAAATGATCATTTAATTTTTGTGTTCATAACATTTTCATTCGCAGTGCGTTTACTTCTTATATTTTTATTCGACACTCTATCATAAACAGCTTTTTCACAAGTCAGCTTAGAGATTTCATTCAATTGCCAGTTTTATACGTCTCTTCTATGAAATATATAATTGTCGGTACAAGTAAACCATTTTGCATTTCCATTTAAATATTTAAAAAAGGCCATTGTTTGAGAATTTTAGGTACATTATTCACTTTATTGCTCGCCTCAACCCTTCTTTCAATAATTATCTCCACTAACCTATCCTTTGTAAACGTACAACCTAAATATATATAAATCAAATAGACAAAATGTGCACCATCTAAAAATAACATTTTGTGTTAAATTATTTTTATTTTGTTATATTATTTTATATCATTGTATTTGATCTTATTTGTTTTAGATTTATTTTGTGGATGTTGGACGATCGAAGTGTGCGCGGGAGACGCCTATTGGTGGCGATGAGGTTCGCAACCCATCACACCGCGTCTCCCGCGGGGCGAAAAGAAATGAATGGAGTGCCGCATCGGTTAAAGTGTGACAGTCCTTTCTTTCTGCCTACCCTTTCGGGGAGACGGCGTGATGATAAGTTAGTTAGTTTTTAGTCTAAATATTAGGTCCTTACATATGAAATTGGCGTTTTGCCGTACTGGCAACTTTGATCTCAAATATCTTCTCTTTGGTTAGGAATTCCAAATTCAAATTTATACAGCTATTTACTCAAGTATTTGTGTTTCGAAAATTATAATTCATTTGTTTTTCCTCAATTGTTTTTTTTTCTTTGCGTCACTCAGTTTACAAAATGGAAAACTTGAAATATCGCGTTATTTACGAGTACGAGTTCCACCGTGGCACCAGTGCTGCAGAAACGGCTTGAAGGATTAATGATGTGTATGGCGACAGTGCCGCAAAAGAAAACACAGTGCGTGTTTGGTTCCAACGTTTTCGTTCTGGAAATTTCAACCTGCAGAACAAGCCCCGTGAACGGCCGGAGACCAAAGTTGATAATGAAGAATTGAAGGCTATTGTGGAAGCGGATCCATCGCAAATCACGTCCGAGTTAGCTGCAGGCTGCGGTGTTAGTGATAAAACTGTTTTAATCCACTTGAAGCAAATTGGGAAGGTGAAAAAGCTTAAAAGGTGGGTACCTCACGAATTGAGTGAAGCAAATCAACAAACGCGCGTTGACTGCTGCGTTGCATTACTCAACCGGCACAATAATGAAGGGATTTTGAATCGAATAATTACCTGTGATGAAAAGTGGATCCTGTATGATAATCGGAAGCGCTCATCGTAATGGCTGAACCCTGCCGAACTAGCCAAACCATGCCCCAAGCGAAAATTTACTCCAAAAAAGTTACTTGTGAGCGTTTGGTGGACTAGTGCTGGTGTCGTTCACTACAGTTTTCTTAAATCTGACCAGACGATTACGGCATATGTCTATTGTCAGCAACTGCAAACCATGATGGAAAAGCTAGCTGCTAAACAACCGAGGCTGGTTAATCGCTCTAGGCCACTGCTGCTTCATGATAACGCTAGACCACACACTGCACAACAGACGGCCACCAAATTAGAAGAGCTTCAATTGGAATGTCTCAGACATCCACCGTTCTCTCCGGACCTTGCCCCAACAGATTACTATTTTTTTCCAAATTTGGATAACTTCTTGCAAGGGAAAAAATTCAACTCCGATGGGGCAGTCCAAACCGACTTCAAAGATTTTATTGATTCCCGTCCGAATGGTTTTTTTAGTAAAGGGATCGATGAACTACCTATGAGATGACAAAAGCGCATAGATAGCAATGGTACATACTTTGATTAAATAAATATATTATATTTAAAAAAAAATCAACTTTATGTTCCTCCCATACAAAACGCCAATTTCATATGTAAGGACCTAATATAATACTTTAAAAATTAAAAATGGGAAATTTAAGTAATACCTATATATGATATCACCAAATTGAATATTTTAATTAACATCAAAAACAATGAAAGTATATTTTTAAAATAAAAAAATATGGTATTATATCACGGCCTATAAGTTCAAGGGATATGTTTAATTTCAAGCCACCTTACTTCACTTACTCCAATAATAGTTATTTATAATTCTAAACATGTTTGAGATTTTCTCACTATAACTCTATTGTCTAATGTAATTATATCTATAGTAACTAATGTAATTATTTTTCTCTTTTTCAGGTATGTATGCGTTGGTGCACGTGAATGAAAATGGATCAAATTGACCAGGTATTTGAAACAACTAATTTCTTCTTCTCTGGTTTCAATCCTGGGATTGGTTTGCAGCAATTTCCTACATTATTCTCTTCCATTTTTCCCTGTCTTGTGCGGCTCTTTTGAAATCTGCATATGATGAGCAGCGTACGTCCACCAACAGGTCCTCCAGGTACTCTCGGCGTGGGCGTCCCCTAGAGTTTGTCCCCTCGATCATACCCTCCATTATGGCATGCAACAGACCTTCTTGACGTATTACGTGGCCGATCCATCTTGCACGCCTTTCGGACAAGGTCCTGAGCAGGTGCCTTCCTCCTTCGATTCCTTGAAGAACTTCCTCATTCGTGATGTGGTCTCTCCAGGATAATAACTAATTTATATGGAAGATTTTCTTACATAATTTGCCATTTAAAGAACTGAAGAAGGTTTTGTTGTTTTTCTGTTGTAGTTAACCATAATACATTTAATGTATTGTTATTTATTTATTTAAAATTGAATTGAACACTTTTTAATACCTAAGGAAGCTCGCCGCAGAGTTAAAACGGTTGGCTCTACTTACTCATAAATGAAATGGTTAAAAAGTGTTAAATTCAATTTTATATATGTCAAACCACCAAGTATTGGCTTCTTACAAAAATAATTCATTAATTGGTCATTAGCAATGTTCAAGAACATGGTTTTAATACCTTTCAATTAGGGAGCCTTTTTAGGTTAGGCTTTTTTGACTAGGCACTCTATATAATCTGAATAGAAAAAATACACAATTAAGGAACTAATAGGGAACAAGGAGAACAAAACATTTATTAACGTGTTATAATTTAAAATTAATTGTCTTATAAAACACATAAACACTTATCGAGGTAAACACTGAGACCATCGCTTTAGAGTGCATGTCTTGTCCATGTAAATAGGGCCCCAACCATCCATCTTCTTCCTGAACCTCGACGACCCTTTATTTTGCTTTTAATGATACTTTTGTAGCTCGTACTTTTCTCCTGTAAGCACATGACCCAGGCAGGACCTTCCAAACCTTGATAACAGTTAGCAATTATTGTCTATCTATTATTTTTCTTTGTTGCACAACTGGATTTGCTAACCATATTTAACGTATTTTGGTTCATGAAATATGAGGCATTCTACGATGTATCCACGTGTCGAATGCCTCTATATGTGCGTGGTGCTAATTTTGAAGGTCCATGACACTCCGTAGGAAAACCACTCACCAAACATAACACTTAATATTATGTCATGCACGCACGTCGATTTCTCCGTCTCCCCCCGTGGCCGACATTTAATATTTGTTTATTGTTTCTTGAACAATGATATAAAACTCCATATTAAATAATTAATACGAATGAAAACGTCAGTTTTCAAGAAGTTTTATTAAATTATATGGGAATGACATGTTTTGCCCTTCTAAGGCATTATCATTTGATAATGCCTTAGAAGGGCGAAACATGTCATTCCCATAGAATATAATAAAACTTGTAGAAATCTGGCGTTTTAATTCGTATTAATTATTTAATGTTTGATTGATTTGGTCATTTTGAACAAAAAATATATTTATTTATTACATAATAATAAGATATAAGCAGCAAAAAGTAATAAAAATAAAGTTCAAAAATAATATCACGATGAATAAAAATAAAAATAAGTAAAAGTGGCCATAGTAACAAAGCAAAAATGAAAAAAAAATGTGTATATTTTGTAATGTAGGTAAATTATTTAGCAATTCATTTTCTTAATTGAACAAAATTCTTCTCAAAAGGGTCATTATATTTTAAAAACAATTAAACGCGATAACGTGGGAGTTCTTTCTCTTCTCTCCTTTAGCTATTCCGTTCGCTAAACGCGTTTTAATTGAAATCGTTTGAAGGGCTTATGTTCAATTGGTTCTCTCAATTCCTCCTCGGTGTAACAGCCTTTAGTCCGTTTGTTTGGTATTCATAACAAGGGCGAGAAGACACGGAGGGCAGTGGCGCGTAAATGATTTGAAATATATCGTAAAATATATTCACATTATTCTTGAAATATCATGAAAAAAAATTAAAAGAAATTTCTTTAATCTTCTTCTTCTTCTTCTTCTTATTTCTTATTGTAGACCTATTTGGTCTGTTCTCCAGAGTGTTGCTCCTCCTGCGAGGTAGATTCCCAGCTGTCCTTCCATCTTTTAGGAGGTCTTCCAATAGTACGAGTCCCATGAGGTTGATTTTGCAATGCAACATAGAGGAGTCTGGTGGTATCCATTCTTTGAACATGACCGTACCAGTCCCTTTTTCGCTGTCTGCTTCATCTTATAATATCCTCAATCTCACGTATATCTTATTCTGGTGTTCCTCACGCGATTCCTCAGTGTCTTGCCTGCTATGGTCCTCAGTGTCTTCATTTCGGAAGTCTTTATTATTAAATATTAAGTGGGCTTACACTTGTATTTAACTTCAACCGGTTTCGGCAGCTTGTTGCCATATTCTGATGGATTACCAGAAGATTAGCCTTCAAACGATTTCAATTAAAACGCGTTTAGCGAATGGAATAGCTAAAGGAGAGAAGAGAAACAACTCCCCCGTTATCGGGTTCAATTGTTTTTATTATAAAATGACTCCTAAGAGAAGATTTTTTGTTCAATTGAGAAAATGAATTGCTTAAAAATTTACCTTCCTTTGTAAATTATAAACATTTTTTTAATTATCTCATTGTTCCTATGGACACTTGTACTATCTTTTTATTATTTTTGAATTTTTTTTGTTTCACTTTTTTGCTTATATCTTGTTATTATAAAATAAATAAATACATTTTTTATTCAAAATGACCAAATCAATCAAAATAAAATATCGGCTACGTAAGGAGTCGGGTTGCCGAAACCGGTCGACGTTAAACACAAGTGGAAGCCCACGAATTAACAGATATAATTATAAAGAAATTTTTTATATATTCTTTTTCATATTA